>JAULKQ010010511.1:0-12463 GCA_032356285.1 Smithsoniella earleae | reverse complement strand
TGAGGATTAGCATGCTAGAGCAAGAAGAATTCGTCACCAACCATGTATACGCGGACTTGAAAGCTCCCATAGTCTCCAATTCTTTAGTTTTACGAGTTATATCAAACCTAGCGTGACAATGCGTAATATCAGTGAATAAAACAAGAATGTACCTCTGTACGATAATTTATCCTCAAAAAACCCGATTCAAGTTACCACCTCGAGCACAGAGCGTCATTAAGGCGAGTACTTCCCATAGAGGATACTGATGTAATAATAAATGTATCAGCATACTTTGATATCCTCGCGTATGAGTTTGGCACGTTGAAGTTTGGCTTGTACGATAATTGCCCGGATACGGTATGTCCGAGCTGTAGAAAGTTGAAAGATGCTATGTCAACCGACCATACATACATCTCTGAGGTGCAGTAGTGAGCAATTGAGATTGATTTTACGTTTTATCTGTGGTAGGAACATTTGCAGCTTTGAGCTGGGGCTGACAACCTCTCCGTTCGGACTCCAAGTTGAAGCGGTACAGCAAACCGCACTTCCAAGCGCGCATGAGCTAGAACGTTTACTGTGAGGTGTGGTAAGGAACTGAGTTTATATTTAGTGGATTTTGTTTGATAAGTATATGAACTGGTCCTTATTATCACGTTGTAGTTTCGGACAGTGCTTCAGAGCATTTTTATCGTTCGTCATAGGCATTTGTCCATATCCATTCGAATGGATCATGTCATATGACACAACCGCAGAAGTTGACTGAATGAATGTTCCTAATGAACAGCTATCTTGTTTCGAGGGCATATCGGATGGTCACTAGTGGGAGACTGGCGCCTTGTCAACTTGGTGATGCTCGCTTCATTCTCAAGGGATATTTGGAAATCAATCACCAGAAGCATGTGGAGTGGTTCGTTCACCACAAACCCGCAAGCCTTACCCACCACTGTATATTTCCCTTTTTCAGAAGCTGTTACACTTGTCCCTGAATCCTGTGCAAGCTTTCGAGGGAGCCACAATTGTGAGTAATCTCCTGCATCCCTTGTTCTTCCACCAGCACTACATGCGTACAAGCTAAAGAAACTGCGTGATGGCGCACCGACTGGAGCTGATGTCATGGATAACTGTTGTGAAGGTTTTCCATCTCGATGATCTAAAATTGAGCACATGTCACTTGTTACTGTTCTGCTGGGTTTCTCTTAAGATTGTGATTATGTCATGGACTGTGCAATGAGGTTCGTATTTTTATCTGATATGAAGTTTCGTGGGGGCTTTCTTGCAACTGCCTGTAAAATCATCAGAGTTGCTATCACATGCTGCGCGCTGGATGACCTCAGAGCCTTCCATCACAAACAGTACACCAAAAATTTGGATTTACAGAATAAGTAAGAAAACGCAGAAAGCATGCAATATACTGAGTGGCAAGAGAAAGGTTGACCACAGTGTGCAAGTGCACAACTGCTGTGCCTCAATCTACGTGGAACTCGAAGGACTTTGGAACGGATGCTTGCCTTCTCAGGTTTTCATACGATGAGTGAAATTGTTAGATCCACTCTTCTATGGAGTTTGAGCACGAAGTGATGAGGAGTCAAGGATGCACGTAACTAGATTGTGCTAGCCAGTCATGCATTGTGTATGTCCACTGAAACCTGTCCCAGAGTGTCAAACTTGGATGTTCATAAGTGATCAATGTGTTAGTAACTAGGAGCATTTAACAAATGAATGAAAGACACCAAGCGCTTGTTTAAGAGGTACTCGATCACGCATGCGCCGAAACTGCTTACGAAGATCTTGGCTTCCCGCTTCTCTCAGGTCTTAAAGCAGCTGGGATCTAACACAGGTACACTGAACACGCCAGCGAAATCGTCCCTGTCGATACAGTTTAAACAAAACAAAGCACGCAGAGTTCACGACTTCCCTGGCAAGATGCAGTAACAAGGAGCTTTGTCTACAAGTAAACAGACATCGACGCCACCCAACGATGCTTGCGGATGCATACCAGATTCCAAGCGACTGAAGTTACACAAATTTCTACGAGACAATAATTATTCCGAAAGAATGGCCTAGCCAGTACAAGCAGCTTCGCCTTTGACGACTTTGTGCGCAACCACCTTCAATGCCTTTCCGAAAGCCTCAACATCAGCCACAGAGTGCTGTGTAGTCACAGAAAATCGGAGAGCGGGTTCAACATCGCCTTCGTCCAGACAAGTAGGCTGCTGGATGTCCACTAGGGCGATTTGTTTCTCGAGCAGATGATTTCGTATGGAGCTCAATACTCGAACACGTTCACTAGAAGACAGAGTACGGCCAGAAGATACAACTACATCCGACAAACCAGCAACAACAACGGGGGGTTTCCAAGTTCTCTGGGATTCCGGAAGCTCTTTATCAAGGCACTGAAGCTCTGGAACGTTGACAACTGCAGCCCTAAGCGCGTCTGCAGCTGCCGCTAAGTCCTTCAAAAGCCCCCCTTGAACCCCCCCTCCAGGTCCACCCCCCATCGCATCATGTCTCTTGGTGAACTGATGCAGTGTTGTCGTCGCAGAAACGGCAAGAACTGGCGGCATGGACGCTGAGAAGACATACCCGCTGCCAGACAGCCGCTGATGGTCCACAACAGCCTGAGAGCCAACACAGAAGCCTCCAGTTGATGCCAGTCCAGTTCCAAGGCTCCCTGTAAAGCAACGTCTCATACTTAGACATTTGAGTCACCAATCAACCAAGTCCTGCGCAACCCTAGCCACATCTGACCCATCACCACCACAAGCATCTAGTGACTCTGAAGCGAAGTCAACCACTTGCACCAATGCTTGCACATGTTGAAACCTGTGACAGACCCGACATATCTTAGCTAAAATAGCTGTATCCAGATAAGGGACTTACCGTTTGGTAAGACCTTAGTACTAAGACATCAACAGCAAATCAATAGCATTTTCTTGAGTGGTTACCAGTGAGCCAGGCTTCGGGCCGTGGATTTGGTGATTGAGTCCCCTCCTACTTATAGGAATGCCACGGGGGTCATGCACACATCGGTCTTCTGATGTATGGCTATTCAGGCTTCACTACGATGGACCCAAATATTCAAGTATACTAGGTATAAATGCAAGGATGTTTATGCATTAAACAGTCAAGAATGCTCCAAAATCATCCTGGTAACTGTCATCCGATCCAGAAGGTCGTGTATTACACCATGCTTCATTCAACTTACGTATCAAAACTGTGACAATAAACACATGGCATGTAGAAAATGTTTGATGGTCGTCCTGGCTGCTTGTGCTCCTTGGTAACATCAAGCGTTCTTGCTATACGCAGCATACTCCAGGTTCCCTTCTCGTCTAAAGTGATACTAATTGGCTTCTATGTGGGTCATGCATCTGACATTGTTGCCATCACACATCACCCTCTTTAAAACCCAGCCTAACCGCTTGCATGTCTGGTCTCCGTCATTGTAACAGCGTGCGTTGTCGTAGCAGACCATGAACAGCTTCTCTGCTCTAAAACGACGAAGTTTCTGATTAGATCATCAACAAATTTATCAAATTGGACACACGTTCTTACAACTGTTACGCTGTCTTTCTGTAATTCATCTTAGGGCTTATGAGCTAAGATGGATATTTCCTGAAGTTGACAGCGTGTGCATGGATTCCACATTCAGGTGCACACAACAAGAGAACGGATGCACACAGTCTACAAAAGTATGCACGCAAGCAAAAATGAGTTGCACGCATTGAGTGAGTTCTAGCACTGCTCCATATTTCGATGCACAGTTATTACGATTACATGCACACAACAAGAAAGACGTTGCATGTGGGAGCAGCACTAATGCACCCACGCTATATTGTAGGACTCTGACAAGAGCTGTAGAAGCAGATAATAACTAGACCCTGGGATTTGGGACCGGTTTTCAATGAGAGTACATTCTATGAGTGTATGCTCAAAGGGAGAGTGGTTTCCCACAGTGACCACAGTGCTGGGTGCTTGTGCTGTTATGCCCAATAGCTAAGATAGCTGGCTCTCAGCCTTATTCCGCTGACCAATCTATTACTTGCAATCTTATTTGCCATGTTGAATTCATTTAAACCACAAAAGCAGGACTGCAATGTGCTCTTGTGACGCATGACATTGTGAGTAAATAAGCCAGGTAGCATTACAGCTTGAAACGTTTCAGCCTAATACAGCAGTCTGTCTTGCTCAAGCTTTTCAGCGGCGTTCCTCTTCCATATAGGTTGTCAATCTATCATTCATTAGAAGCGGTTGTTAGACGTGCAGCGAAGTTGCCGCCTTAGTCCAACATCAACGTCAGACTCCCTTGACAACTTCCAAGAACATCCGCTTGGTATATAAACTCTTTCATGTTGTACAGACTTGAAGGGAGCATAGAGGTTTTTGCGCACACATTGACCGCTAAGAAGTAGACGTTGATGAAATTGCAACATTGACGGAGCTCCGCAAGAAAGTAGGCCGCCAAATTATGGAACCAGAACTGGAAAATTGATACATTCAGCGAGCACGTGCGTATTTAATAGAGTAGTAGGCATCTGAGTTCAAGAGGGTTTGATTATTGCCATCCACTTGCAGTGATCTTGACGCAGGCCAAGCTGCACTGCAATGGTTCCACATGTTTGTCTCATTCGTGTACGCTAACGCCTTAAAGGAGGACTCATCATTGAATTATCACTGGCGTGGTCGCAGGCTTACGAGGAGCTGCTGTAACAAATATCTGAACACCATGCTTGTTGTCAATACTCGTGGGCACCAATCTGCCAGCCCAATCACCTGAAATAGAACGCTAATGCTTACGCTATTACCTACTTCAACCACCTTCACGGCGATTGCGCTGCAAGGTACGGTTAACATGTCTTTCTGAAAGTTGGTAGGCCATGAGCAAAGTGCATGACCCACAAGAATCTAAACCAACAAACTCTTTTTCTGTAATTCACTGCACATCTTCAGTGCTTGTAAAATCCACAACAATACTGAGAAGTGTGAAAATGGGGGCTCCTGTGATAAGATCTAGAACTGGTAAGCTAACACTTTGGTTTGATAGGTGAGAAAGTAGCGTCCCAAAGATCGATTGATTTTGCTCCAAAAAACGGCTGAAACCGCGTGCATGGCAGCACTGGTAACAGAACAGATGTCAAGTGATATTTTTGCATCAATAGGTTGGAGCACAGAGAAGGTTAAAGCGTTCAATTTAAGCCCCAAGGAGTGAGCATTGCATGTCAGAATTTCCAATATACACATCTAAGGGTAGACTGTTCATAGCCAGAGACACTCAGCCCACCAACATTGTTTGTGTTCAGCTGTGTGTCAAGTGGCATGCGCAGACTGTACGTGGAACATGCAACTCGGAAAAGTAGGGGAAAAATCCTAAATTTATATACATGACTCATGTACGCCATTCAAGCTATAATGATAAACAATCTCAGATTCCTGACGCAGCGTTAGCTCTCTCCATTCTCAGCTGTACAGCCTTTGCTCTAGATGGTATCTGAGTCTACATCTCACACACGGCCAAGGAGCCTAAAACTCGGCAGCAAAGAAAAAAGCTTGTTATTCCAACATCACATGGATCCAGTGCGATAAGGATAAAGCCCATACCAGCATTCTAACTGAAGCAGAAACGTAGCATCATAAGCTACCTATACACCGCTTGTTCCAAAAGTCAGATCTTGTGGTCAAACATAAACACTTTTGAAAAACACCCAGACTCCCCTAGAGTCTTCGACAAAAGTTCAGGTTGAGATCACACAGGTGTGGGGCAAATGAATTTGCGCTGGTGTGCAACCAGATACCACATAGGCACCTCAGTTCGGCCTGGGCCAGACAATGTGAAGTGCAGTTATTCTTGCGGGGTGTAACTACAATCTATTAAGGCTATATTATCCCTCACAGGTCCACAAGCCTCTCACAGCTTATCTGAACCACACATGCTAAGAGTGAAGTACACGTGCTTGACTATGAACTGAAAAAAAATTGTCTTGAAACTTCGAAAGCTTATTGCTGCCCGTATGTGTCCCTATGGGGCTTCAGGTCGTGATCGGTATGGAGAGTGAAATTGCTGAAATAGTTCAACTAGATCCACCTATTCGTCACACTTTGATGTATCAATGCCGAAGTGATCTCACAAACTTGGCGCAAGTGACGGCTCAAAATCAGTTTGTCGATTTTGACGCTGTGGAAGGCATTAGTTTTTGGAAAATACATCAAATCGGGATCTACTGACTAACTGAACTTTGTTGGATACCAGATTTCACCTAAATGAGAAGCGCATGAGGAAATAAAAAACAGTCACGACTGATAATGAAAACAATCAACGAAATTTTGTCCTGATAGGCATCTGCTTTCTGGGTCAGTAAGAGTATGGTTGCAACGTTGACCTCCACTTCAACGTACAGCCCTTGAAAATATAACGAAATAAACTGCAGATGTCCAGGACATGGAGGTACCCCAGTTGTAAAGGATGGGGCGCAGGCTACTCTTTGCTCTGCCAGCATGACTACCAGGAGCACTGACAAGAGAACCGTGCTCAGCAGACATGCAAGCCAAAGCATTTCAACACTCTCAATGTCTGATGCTACTGTTACAGGCTGCAACTACCCTGACATTTCTGAGGTAAGCTATCTCAATCAGGATATGGAAAGTACCTCCTGAGAAGACCATAATGCTAAGATAATGAGAGAAGAGCCCAGCCTGGCATCAATGCACCAGGACAAGAGTTTAAAATACTCTTTTTATCCCCCCCAGACAACCTAACTGTATCTTGCAAGATACTTTATTCTATCTGATGAAATATCTGGGGAGATCAGACTTGTGCTATGAGCGATCCGCCCCAAAGCGCAGTGCTAAGCACTAATATATAGCTACTAAGGTCACTCAACCCCTCCTATGCACCATTCTCGTCTGTGTGATATATGCTTCTGATGACAATATCTGTGCCAAGCCCATACTACCAATTCTTTTACCACCTCACCAGCGAAGGCACCACACACAAACATTCAAGTTTGCATACTATGAACAGTATTGTTCAACAAGTGCTTGTCTGCTCAGTCTAGCTGTGCTACCTTTTCAAGAGTTTCTTGCTGTAACTTGCAAATGCAAATTCCCTTATGTGATTTTTCGACACTTGTCCACTTTCATTGACAGCTCTCTAGCAGCTTGATGCCATTCCCATTTACCCTGTTCATGTGGCCAAATGTTCCAAACAGATGCTCTATCTGTACGCCTTTTTGAGAATTGCAGAGTGCAGCTAAATAGGCATGAAATTGATAGAGCTTGAACATGCATGATTACGCCTATAACAAGGTTGACTATCTGTGGAACCAGTTAGTAGATTTGACTGGGTCACAGGCAATCTCCATTCATACATCTGGAGGCTTGGAGAGAAGATGAGAGAAACACATGTCCTGGAAAAGTAAAGTGGAGTAGGTATACCTGTCACGATTTCGACATCAGTGGGACTGAGACCCGCTGCTTCACAAGCTCCTCGTCCGCGCTCTCCGCAAACACCGAATGATAATGTTTCGTCAACCACGAGACGGAACTTGTACTTTTCTTTGAGTTGGAAGATTTCGCGGAGTGGTGCAATCGATCCGCGAGTTTGACTTATTCCTTCTGTGACAATGAATCGCCTGGTGAGGGGACGTCTTCGCCCACGGTGTAAAATCTGCTGCAAAACCCTTTCCAGGTCCACCATGTCGTTGTGCTTGAAGAAATAAGCTACATACGTTCTTGGCATCAGGTCGGTGTTAAATAACAGTGCACGAGCGAGATACGCAGCATGATCAGTGTTACCCCCTCCGCCGACCGCTCACAGTTCACTAAATGTAGAACATATACCAAGACTCACCTTCCGCTCGAGAAAGAGCTGCTCCGTTGCGGAGAGGCCAGCTTGCAGCCTCGTCAAGCACGATTACGTCCTTTCGAGACGCAAAAGCTGGCAAGACGGAAGGAACTGTGGCAATATCGAAAGAATAAACAATTGCTTCGGCTGTTCCCATGAACTTCGCTAGCTGTTCCTCCAGCTTCAGATGTGCATCAATAGTACCATAAAAGCCCCTGGGCCCGCATGCCCCCACTCCGTAATGTGCCAATGCTTTCGTGTTTGCGGCCTGTAAATCAAGAGTGAAGGTCAGTACTAATAATTTGCAAACGCGAGAAGTGGAACGTAGTTCAAAAACCTGAAGAATGAAAGTCAAACACGAACGAGTGTCTTGAATTTATTTTTGCGCGCCGCGCTGGAGATTGCCAGCAGTTCAGCTCCTTCAACTTAAACTTGCGACAAGTAATGACTAAATTGAACAACGAGTTGCGTGCAATTACCCTATTGTTTCACATGAAGTGATTCAGGCTGGTAGCCTACAGACCTGCACAAGTGAGTCTCCAGCCAGGCCCCAAAAATCCATTACTGCAAGATTTAAAACATCTGAACTTCCTTTTATTGTTGCACGCGGGCCGCTTATCCGTTCAACAACTGGCGCTGTGAGTGGGATGGACTTTGGATGGTGCGGAACCAAAGGCTCAGGTTCCCAATCACGCACAAGCTCGTCAATCTCCTGGAGGACGAGATCAGATAAATAATTCATCACTATCATCCACACAAGTGCATTGAATTGTTGAGAAAAGCATTCTTACCTCCTCAGACAGCTGAACCTCCTGCACCACTTTGGGGGGTGCCCGGCTTTGAACAAGCAGGTAAAAGATAGCAGCAATAAGGCAGCCCTCGATGACTAAATGCAATTGGTGCTCGAAAATGAACGCGAATTCGAGTTTGCCACCTGAACCGAAGCCTGCGCCCCAAAGCTCCTTCCATTTACTCCAGAACTGTATGCACGTTGCTAAAGGATGCGTAAAAATGTTATTCAGCTCTAACTCCGCGTTTGCCCAATCATAATACGTGCTATTCTCGGACATGTGGACGCTCGCGCTTTACACTACGTTGACAAATGCCTGTAGTGTTTCCAAGGCACGCAAAAGATGCAGTGTTTGTATAAATCAGAAAGTTTCAGACAACAGGTTCAGGGGATAGTGCGCTGGAGGACGCCAAAATGCACATATTACGAAAGCAGAATCGTTCAGTCAAGTGCTGGATGTAACGAAGAGTGAAGACAACCCGTATTTCATGTTGCATAGCCTACACGTTCACAAAATGAGTAATCAATCAAGCAGAAGGACAAGAATCCCACGAAATTCTCTCATGTGCAGTGCATATGAGCCCAGCGTCATGGACAGCAAAGAAAAGTCCACATTCCCGCGTTTACTCGTTTACAGTGACATGCACTGAAGTAGTGGCTGTATACAGCTGCCCAATCGATAATCTCGCTCCGCACGACACACTCTGCGCACGCACTACAAGCAAGCAGCTGGAGCGTTAAATTTTATGTTTCATGCTCTCTGTAGCACAGTGTTTAATTTCACAGGTATGCTGCACCCGGTTTGTCAGTGGTGTGTTCTTCTACTCAGACGCCTCAGAAAGAGGAGTCACCGCCAACAGTAAAAAAAAGATTGAATTTGAAGGCGAGGTCATTCGATGTCTGCTGCAGGGTGCTCGCGGTACGCATCCTACATATCTAGTTTGTCAGCATCTAGAACCGGTGTCTAATATTGATTGAACTCATGTGAGATAAAGGATATAAGTTGTATGGCTGAGACACTATGAAAATCATACAACCAGCTGGAAGTTTATTATGAACGTAATATCTTAACGTATATCATCTATAATATTCACATTGCCAACAAATTACCTCATGCTCGCCATCGGTCGATATAGTTTAAGAACAGTGCCTTGCAGGCCCAGTGACTAGACAATTGCAGCACAAGCAGCTGAAAGGTTTGTTTTGCGTGGATTTACGGTACTGTATTCAGCTAATGATCTGCCAAAAGCATGGATGCGAGTAATAATCGTTTTCAACACCAATAGCTTTGCTTTTAAAGTTAAATCTTTATAGTATGGGAGCATTAAAGCAAGAAATGAGACCGGAGACGTTGCCCCAAGTCCCAAAATCTTACCTGCATACTAAACTGCAGGATGTGAGTTGAAACTGCTCCCATTGCGCACATGAAGAAATGCTTGTCTATGAATGCTTTCCTTGTGTATCGTGCGTGTACTGTTTCGGCCATACTTGAATCTTGTGCTTGAAAAGCACGCATTCAAACGAGCTCGGTCACTCTCAAGACTGTAATTTTCGAAGAAAGCTCCTAAATATCGACGTGGTAGTAAGGTTTGAGGTATCTCAGTACCAAACAGCTAGGTAGACGAACCTAGGCGGAGCGTATTAGATTCCGGATGGTGATGATTGATTCGTTTAAGAGAGATACAGCCGTAAAGCCACCACAAGATACTGAACATCGCAGGTAATCTTGAGAAAGTTCAGCTAATTGCATACTCAATTGAATCTTGCTTCCTCTCCCATATGGCTGCATATTCTGTTTCGCATAAGTCAACGATCTCACTTGCCCAAAATGAAAGTGGTGTCATTATAGCTGCGGTCTGCAATATTCAACACGAATAAGTGCCCTTAAACGCTTCGAAGCTCATTTGAAATTTGAGTTCTGGGCCTAGCAAGGCTTGAACCATGTTGATTCCCGTTTCTAGAAAAGAACAACCAGAGATCATTGAGATTGCATATGGTACTACTCTTCACTCTTTGTGAGGGTCAAGTACCCGTATTGTGGCGGCGCCTTGTCACTTACGCAGTACATGTCTGGTTCCTTATGTTGATAAGAGAGATCACAAAAGCATAATTGCAGCCGAGAACTTCCCACCTACCACTCAGAAGTAACAAAACGCTACATAAAACATCTAAACAGTGTACATAGACGCTTAGGAGCACTTTGCAGTGTTGTGAAAATACTACCTTCATTGCGATTTCAACATAATACCATCACCATGGCTAGCGCAATCCAACCTGAAATAAGCACAACACATCCTCTCACTCCCTGAAACCATACTTCTACAGGCTCGGCAGCTTGTCATCCACCTATTCCGTATGACGATTGGCATTAAGATCCACTATGATTGAGGTCATGTTATCACATCCCACACCGCAAGCCGTCTTCGGGTCCTCTGCCAAACAATGATCCACGAGCTTCATTGCAACTTCGTACGGCTTTAGACCCTGCTCTAAATGTTTTCCAATGAAGTCTACTGCTTCCTGCAGCACAAATAGCGCTGCAATGTAGCAAGGGGACCAGAGACAGATGTTGGAAATAAGAATCTTGATTCTCTCCAATATACAGCACTTGCCTAGAGTTACAAAACATTTGATCCAAGTAAAGACCATCCAGAAGTTCTCAAGCATGATTGTGCATCTTGGTCACTGGCATAAACTCATCATAGTCCTGCTGGAAACACAGTATCTCCTAGGCAGACGTCGACAGGGCATCTTTGAAGCATGAGTGAAACTCATGCGTATCACTTACATTTAAGTGATGAAGCAGTATTTGTTTACATGGGAGGGAATGTCAGTGTCAAAGAAGTCGGGTTGACAAGAGGTTATCGAGATTCACTGACATGCAAGAACATCAGGGATGCCCAGAATTCACTCAAGTGGTGAGGGTTCTGGAGTGTGAGCAGGACAGCCAGGGATAATTCTCCAGTGACGCACATATGTTGCAGTACACCGGTTATTGCTTTTATGTACTGAAAAATATTTATGTGACTTGTCCGTTAGGCCTCGTTTAGTTTTAAATAGACAACGTTACTGCGTGCCTTTTAGTATATCATAGTCGCGAAAACCGCGTCAACTGGAAGGCATACCAAACGTAGTACATGATCCATGAAACAGGTGAATCCCTGTATGGCTATATGAAGTGAATATGTTCTGATTGAAGTTAGAGACTTGGAATGATATGCATAGCAAGAATATGGAGGACCACACTGTATGGTACACTGATGTTGACATGCTGTCTATATTTCATCTGGATCCTGTTGAAGAATCATTAGAACAAGAAATTATCTCATCTTCAGGCATTGATGGGCATGACGGGATGCACATAAAGCCGGCAGGCTTATTTCATCGTCGTAGTATACAGCATCCAAGAAGGGTAGATACGTTTGGACACACACTGGAGAATGGTTTCAGAGTACTGAAAATAGGCATCGACACTAACTTTCTTCCTAGTCTATTGCGTACATGAAATAGGAGCATGTGCACCCTTCAAAATCTTGGTACAACTGTCACAATGCTGTCTTTGAATCACCACCAGAGCCTGGACTGAAGTAAAGCCGACAGCATCAGACGGAATATCTTATTCTTGTTGAGCATGGTCGAAATGGCAGAACTGTTAGCCCACTTGTCATTTACTGCGTTGACGATTCAAATCACGCCAACTTTGAATCCCATGCATATCAACATTGACAACACAAGTTATTTTACGTCTGCAACGCAGCTGACGAACCCCTCTGTACCTGGGACGTAGGCTACGTCGCAAAACGTAGTTGACGTCCAAATTTACGTCGCCCACGTCATCAACCATGCTGGAT
>JAULKQ010010500.1:0-12464 GCA_032356285.1 Smithsoniella earleae | reverse complement strand
GAGACCGAGCAAAGTGCGGCCGCACCGATCCCCGCAAGCGCAGGTAGCGAGGCGGAGGGTGATACTGTAGCGACCGATGACACAGGTCCGGAAAATCTGCCGCAAGGGGGTGAGGATGAGGATGCGCCCGGATTGGAAGCGGATACTTCCGCGGACACGAACAGCGGTGATAAAACAGTAAAAGCCTGAGCGCGCGGGCCACGTGGGCCCGGCGCTTAATTACGGCCTAGCTTGCCAGCGCTTCAGGGAAGGCGCCAATAGCCGCCGGTCGGGAAGCGGACTTCCGCGGGCTGGCGGCCGGTTCGCCGGCCTTCGACCGGAGCGAGCACTCAAGCTCGCAGATTTGCTCCACGAGGCGCGCGCGACTGGCCTCATCCTTTGAAGCGAGCCACACACCGATCTCATAACCACCGGCGATTTCACGGACCAGTACGACATGGCCGTGAAATTTCTGCACATCACCACGCAACGGTATCGACAACTCCATTTCGCTGCCGGTGGGGATGTACTTGCGTGACACGAAACTCAGGCCGATATCGCCCGTCGAGGTTTCCATCCGTGTTGCCCGGCCCCAACTGCGCAAGCGCTTCGCTTCCAAAGGAAACTGTTGTGGATGGCGGATGAATCCATTGCGGATCTTATTACCGGCTTTCGTTTCGACTACAGGGACTACATTGGGCATAACCGCGCGAGGCGCGGCGACATTGCTACGACTGGAGACGTTTTGCATCGACCAGACCCTCGAATTCATACGAGAAAAACTGATAGCTATTAATCAGTTACCGTCGACATTTGTATCGTATTCTAGGTGTATGGTCAACAATTTTATTAAATACAGGTAATTAAATAACTTTTCTAATAATTTAAATTAGATAATTTTCCTTGGGTTGATTACTAACCACATGATTTTTATTAAAATTATGGCGCGATAGCCAGGGACTTCAGACGGGTCTAATGCTGGCATCCAGCCACGCCCCGACCACTTCCAGGGGTTTACCTGTGTGGTTTCGAATCACCCGCATCGCATCGAGTACCCGACGCGGCTCGCCGGCTGCGTGGAGAAATCGGTATTCAATGGTTTGTTCGAACACTTCACCATCGAGCAGTCGCCTGAGCCGCGTGTCGTAGCGCGCACGATCGTCGGGATGGATCTGCCGACCCCAGAAGTCCGGCTCTACCACGAATACGGTGCGCTCATGTCCGGTGAGACGGGAAAAATTCTTGCTGACATAGGACGGTTGCGCTTTGCCGTCGTCAATCGAAAGGCTATAGAGCACGGCCGGGCTGAATTCGACCCAATATTCGAGCAGCCGGTTCGTTTCATCGAGTTCGGCCAGGCGGGCGTCGAGTTCCGCGTTCGCCGCGGCCAGTTCTCTTTTCAGGCGTCGCTCATTGGCAATCAGGTGGTAGTGATCGAGTGCGTCGGAAATCGCACGTTTCAAATCGTCGCCTTCCCATGGCTTGCGCAGAAACCGGAAGATATTTCCCCTGTGCAGCGCTGCGATGGCAACGTCGATATCGCCCTATGCCGTGAGCATGATCGGTACGGTATCGGGTGAGCGCTTGCTGAACTCACCAAGCAGCGTCACCCCGTCCATGTTCGGCATCGAATAATCGGCGACGACCACGGCGAACGGACCGGCAGTGTCAAGTGCACTCAGTGCTTGTGCGCCGCTGGTGGCGAAATGACAGTCGTAGCTGTCGCGCAACTGACGATGGAGGAGATCGATGATTTCCGATTGATCATCGACACACAGAATTTTTTCACTCGACTGAGTCATCTCTATCCTCGAATTGCCAGCCATGGCTACGTGAGCGATGCCTGATCCCGCCCGGTGATCTGACGCTCTCCGCGCAGTTGTCTTCGCTTATTACTGCCGGGGCTCGCCTGTTGTGTTTAGCGGCACTTGCTGGTCGTCGTTGAGCGCTAATGTATTGCCTGGAGTGCTGTCGCGGTCAGTCACTGCAGGGGGTTTTCGCGCCGCCGGATCCGGATTTGATCGGTGCTCCGCAAGCACGTGCGCGGGCACGAAAAATCGCGCAATCGCGAGCAGCAGGGGAACGATAATGACATCATCGAGCTGACCGAGTACCGGGATGAAATCCGGGATGAGGTCGATGGGGCTCAGTAAATAAGCAATCGCTGCACGCAGGCACCAACGTGAGATCGCAGGGGTGCGGGGATCGCGGAGCACGGCGCGGTAATACGCGATTTCACGTTTCAGGATGACGAACGGTTTCACGCCGTTGACGCCCGCGTGCGAGGGCGTGCGAGGGTTAGGGTTGCGTTCATCGGTGTTATCATCGTCGAAGACATGGAATTATTCCTGAAATTCTCGATTAACGCCGCGCGACGGCTGCCGCGACTGCCGCCGGAACATATTTGTTCGCGCGTTCACGGCCATACTTTCGACATTGAAGTTCACGTTAGTGGCGCGGTCGATCCGGCAACCGGTTGGGTCATCGATTTTGCCGAACTCGACGAGCCCGTAGCCGGGATCAAACAGGCACTGGAACACAGTTACCTCAATGAGGTCCCGGGACTCGAAAATCCGACGTCAGAAAACATCGCAATCTGGATCTGGCGGCGCATCGGCCCGACGGTTCCGGGGCTGGCCCGGGTCATCGTGATGGAAGGCCACGATCGCGGGTGTACCTACCGCGGTCCCGAATCCGACGAACACTAAACCGCTCGCGTGCACAGCGTACGCACAGGAGTCGCACGATGAAATCAGGGAAAATCGCTGCCATCAGCATAACTGCTTCGCTAACGCTCGCGTTCGGTCCCGTGGCGACGGCCGACTGGAACTCATTCAAGGAGCTGTTCAAGGCGAAAAGCAGCGAAATTATGGACGGCGGCGCCGTGTCGCAAGCGGGCGAGGCGGTCGGTCTGTCGAGCGACGAAATCGCGCGGGGGCTTAAAGAAGCGCTGGGCAAAGGTGCGCAATCGGCGGTTGAACGACTCGGTAAACCAGATGGCTTCCTCAGCAATGTCGATGTGAAGATCCCCATGCCGGAGCATCTGTCTGTGGTCGAGAAGGGCTTGCGAACGCTTGGCCAGGACGCGCGCGCCGATCAATTCATAGAAAGCATGAACCGCGCGGCCGAGCGCGCCGTGCCGGAGGCCGCTGCGGTGTTTGGTGACGCGATCGGCAAGATGTCGATCGATGACGCGAAAGGTATTTTGCAGGGCGGTGATAATGCGGCAACGGAATACCTGAAACGCTCGAGCACGGAAGATCTGAAGGCGAAATTCCGGCCGCTGGTTGACGCAGCGGTGCGTGAAGTCGGGGTGACGCAGCAATATCAGGCGATGGTGGACAAGGCGAGTTTCGCGAGTTCGTTCGTGGACACCGACAAACTCGATCTCGGCAACTACGTGACGGACAAGGCGCTCGACGGCGTGTTCTTCATGGTCGGCGAAGAGGAGCGGAAAATCCGTGCCAATCCCGCCGCCCGTACAACGGAATTACTCAAGAAAGTGTTCGCGAAATAACAGCCGCGCGCGTTAACAAGTTCTCGTGAGCGCCGCTCAGGTGGGCATCGGGTGCCAGCCGGCGTCCGCCCACAATTGGCCGCTGACGGCGGAATTGCGAATCAGGAAGCAAATCGCGTCGGCGATTTCCTCCGGACGAATCAGGCGCCCGATCTGGGTCGCCGGAATCACATGGTTGTTGATGTAATCCTCGCCCAGCGAGCGCACCATCGGCGTATCCGTGAAGCCGGGATGGATCACCGTGCAACGCACGCCGTAATACATCGCTTCTTTCATCAGGGTAGCGGCCGCGCCTTCAAGCCCGACCTTCGTGGTCGCGTAGGAAATCTGTCCCTTGTTGCCCTGGGACGAAACCGAACCGATGAAGACGATGACGCCCTGAACACCCTCCGCTGGATCCCATTGCTTCAAGCCACGCGTGAAACGGTCTTCGGCCATCTGCGCCACGAGTTCGAGCGCCCAGTACACCGGTGCGACGAGATTTACCTCCATGACCTGGCGGAAATTCTCGATCGGGTAGATATTCGCTTTGCCCTTGTCCTTGTTGACCCGAACCGCAAGCGCATCACGGGTGATGCCGGCTGCCGGAACACAGATGTTAACCGCACCGTATTCGCGCCGCATCGTGTCGAAGACACGCTTGCGAAACATCTCATCGGTGGTGTCACCCTGAAATGCGAGCACGGTCTCGTCGCCAAATGCCGCGTTGATCTCGGCTGCGACGTCGTTGACCGCATCGGACATATCGACGAGTGCGAGCGCGCCGATTCCGTGTTTCTTGAGTTCCTGCGCGGCAGCGCGACCGATGCCGCTGGCCGCGCCCGTGATGATGCCGATTTTTCCCTTGATTTCCATACGTATTCGAGGTCGATGTGGCGAAAGTGCCGGGTATTATAGTCGGATGATTGTGCGCCGCAATAAAATTTGCTGTGAAACATCGTGGCGAAACTGCCCACGTTTGTCCCGGAACGGCTGCGTGACGGCGCCGAACCGGTTCCAAGGGGGAGGCGCGTGAGTGTCTCAGTGGCGAAAATTTCACCGCGCCACGCCTCCCTGTGGCAGGCGCGGATTTATTCGAACGCGGCGCTGCGGCGGCTTCGTCACACGCTCGCGGCGTGCCTGGCGGAGAACGGGGTGCCGCTGGTCACGGCCGTCGCTGGCGGTTCGCTCGGGCGCCTGGAGGCTTCAGCGGTTTCCGACGTCGACCTGATTGTGTTCGTGGATGATTTGAACCGTCACCACGATGAACGGGTCCCCGCTCTTGATCGCGCTTTCGCCGCGGCCAGTCTGCGTGCGCCAAAAGCCGACGGGATTTACGGACGCCCGATCGATGTCGCGTCGATCCTGGATCCGGCCGGGCGAGGCAGTCTCACGGAAACTCCGACCTTGTTTGGCTCGCGCATTCAGGTGCTGCTCGATGGCCGCCCGGTTTGCGGCGCGCGGCGTTTCGCCGAACTGCGTGAAAACATTCTTCGCTGGTATGCGGGCGAACGGGGTGCGTCGGGGTGGACGCACCTGATCAACGACTTGTCACGCTACCTGCACGCGTACGCGGGCTGGCAACAATTCAAGTACTCGCACGCTCGCGACGACGGCTGGTTGCTGCGTCAGGCGAAATTCCGGTCGAGCCGTATTGTGACGTTCGCCGGGCTGCTGTTTCTGTTGGCCGAGCACGGGCGCCAGGCCGATGGCGATGTTGCCTGGCTCCTGCCACACCTGGATAAAACGCCACTCGAACGTGTGTTGTACGTGTTTGCGCAGTATGACGAGTGCGATCCGACGCAATTCCTTTCTGCTTATGCCGACGTTCACGCGCTGCTGTCCGATGGGGACATTCGGCGTGAATTGATTGCGGCGAGCCCGCGTGCCGCCGGCGACCCGGTTCAAAGCGAGGCCTATGCGGAAATTCATGCACTGGGCGCGAGGCTGATGGATGAACTCACGCGTTTCGCGCTGGCGCGACATGCTGACTGGCCGCTGAAGATATTCCGCAACTGGCTGCTCTAGCACGGCGCTGGCGGGCGGGGCTTATTCGTAACGCAGTGCGGCGGCTGGTGCCGTCTGCGCCGCCTGTGCCGCTGGATACAGCGTTGCGATGACGCAGATGACGAACCCTGTCGCGGCGATGGTTGTGATGTCGCCGAAGCGCAAATCGGCCGGCAGGTAGTTGATGTAGTAAACGTCCGGTTTAATGAACTGGATGCCGAAAACCCGCTCGATTGCAACGACGATTTCATTCGCCCGGCTCGCGCCAAGAGCACCGAGCAGGATCCCGAGCGCAACGCCCGAAGCGCCGATCACAACGCCCTGCACCACAAAAATGAACATCGTCGCGCGGCGGCTGAGGCCGAGGGTGCGCAGGACTGCGATGTCCCGTGTTTTCTCTTTCACCACCATGATCATCGAGGCCACAATGTTGAACGCCGCGACGGCGACGATGAGCGAGAGGATGACGAACATGATCCGTTTCTGCGATTTCAGCGCGAGAAAGAAGTTGCGGTGATACTGGGTCCAGTCGACGGCGCTCGCGGCCTCACCCAGCACGTTCGCCGCGGCACGCGCGGCGACCGGCGCGACATCGGGATCGTCGAAACGCAACCGCAAGCCGGAAACCCCGTCGCCAAGTTCGAACATACTGGCGGCATCGGCGAGTGAGAGCAGCGCAAACCCGGCGTCGAAATCATGCATGCCAACACTGAACGTGCCGCTTACGGTGAGTGGGAAATATTGTGGCAACTCGATCCCCGCACGGGGTCGCCAGCGTGGCGCGACGAGCGTGATCGTATCGCCCGTTTTCACTTCGAGCGCTTCGGCGAGTGATTCTCCAAGCAGAATGTTGCGGGTTCCGTCGCCGAGCGTAGCGAACGCCGCGGGATCGACCGCATCAGGGAGCGTCGAGACCGAATGTTCGAGTTGCAGGTCGACACCCTGAATCGACACGCCACGGACATTGCCGCGGTGGTTCAGCATTGCGCCGGCGCGGATGAATGGTGCCGCGGCAACAACGTGCGGTCGGGTCAGGATCTCGTCGCGTACTTGCGCCCAATCGCGCAGGAGCGCGCCCGGTTGTAGCACGACGGCGTGCGAAGTCATGCCAAGGATGTGCCGTTTCACCTCTTTTTCGAATCCGTTCATGACCGCCGTGACAATGATCAGCACAGCAACCCCGAGACCGACGCCAAGTACGGAAGCAATAGAGACGAAGGAGGCGAAACGGTTTTTTCGCTTCGTGCGCAAATAGCGTAGCGCGATGAAAACAGAGACGGGATGCAGCATGGTTGTGGTAGCCGCGCGCTACGGGCGGCTGGCGGTGTTCAGTCGGTCTGTTCCGTGGCGAGGCCCCACATTACCTTGTAGCGGCCTCCGGCAACGCGCTGTATGGACCACAACAGCTCGTGGGGCTCGCGCGCCGGCCCGTTGCCACGCCACGCTTCCTGCGCCTCCGGGAACATGAACTCGGTGGCGATGCCGGCGTTGATCAGGCGCTGTTTCGTGGATGTATACCAGACCCCCTGAGAATCGCAGTACACCTCGATCCGATCTGTCATGACGACCCCCTGCGCGCATGCCGGTGCTAACGTGAGTACCGAGCATAACGCAGAGTCGTGTTATCGAGTATCGGTTTTTCGTCCGTTTTCCCACGCTTGTCCGGCGCCGGATTCAGAACGTAACCGACAGGCTGATGGAACCGAAATTATTGTTCTTGTCCTGCTGGGTGAATTCGCGGCTGCGAAAATACTGCGCATAAGACAGTTTGAACTGTCTGAATATGACGCTGCCGCCGACGATGAGATCCCCGACGACGTTTTCCTTGTTTACGCTATGGCTGTCGCGAAACGTATTACCGTCGAGAAAAATATCGCGGCCGACCAGGCGCCCCGAAACGGCCGCGAACAGGTAAGCGCCATACGCGTGCGTACTGCGCAGCCGCGGATCATTGACGGTTGCCGGCGCGTTTGTGGTGCCGCCAGGACGGATGGCGGAGGTGCCGAAATCCCCGGGCAGGTTCAGCCCGAAACGTGCTTCGACGCCGGCATTAGCGTAGGTATGCACGGTGCCGGCCGCGGCGCCGACGTGGGTTATCACGTCATAGCCGAAGCCGGTTACGTTCTCGCTGCGCAGCGGACGCCATTTGCGTTCGTACACGAGCGCGAACGCCGGCTCGTTGCGCAATTGGTGACTCCAGCCGCGCGTCGACGGCAGGTCGCGCAGATCATGGATGAAATTCTGCGCCTCTTCCGCCTGGGCCGCGGGACCGACAACGCCGAACTGAATTTCGAACAGGTCTTTCACACCGACAGTCTTGCTCGTGAATCCGAGCGCACCGTACAACCAGCCGGCGTAAGGACGATCATCGACGACAAGGGCGGAGCTCTGCGTGTTTTCCGGGGTGAATATTTTCTGACCGATGCTGAAACCGACGTTGTGCAAGCGCCCGGGTTCGTTAATCAACGGGATTTTCCGCACGATCGGCAGTAGCCAAGCCGGCAGCCGGCGCGCGTCCGCGTAGTGATTCAGATCCGACGACAGCCAGTTCAGCTGCACGCCGTTCGTGTATTGCTGATCGCGATTCACGAACAGGTCGTTCTCGAACATGATTGAGAACGTGCTGCGGTTCGCCGGGCTCGGCGGCTCCAGCTCCTGTGCACGGGCCGGGGCGGATACGCTCGCGCCGGTCACGAGAGCGGCCAGCAGTAATGTGGTCGATTGCAAAGTCTTCAAGGTGTCAGTCCATGAGCGTAAAGTGCCGGGGGTCCATCGGGAAACTAACGGCGTGAGCAGAATTTCGGGATCTGGTCGACAGCGAACGCGCGGCGGGGATCCCGAACTGATCAGCCGCGATGATACAACTGAACCGTTACGCAGGGCTAACAATGCTGACATCAGCCGCACTTCGCAGTGTCATGATCCGGGTGTGCCTGTTGCTGCTCCCGGTAGCTGCAGCCAGCGCGATGGCGCAGCAGACGGTGCCGGACTGGACGCTCGAATCAGGTAGCGGCGAATCCCTGAACTTCATCTCCCATAGCGACGGCCGGCCGGCCGTGTTGCTGTTCTGGGCCACCTGGTGTCCTTACTGCCGCGCGTTGATGCCTGAACTCGATGCGGTACGGGCGGAATTCGCCACTGACGAGGTGACGTTCTATGCCCTGAATATCTGGGAAGAGGGCGACCCCGTGGGCTACATGCACGAACAGGGCTACGGCTTTGAGCTCTTGCTCGACGCCGACCCGGTCGCGGCGCAATACGGTGTCAAGGGGACACCGAGCGTGCTCGTCGTGGACGCGGCGCGCCGGGTCGTTTATGTCCGCAAATCGGGCCCCGCGCACGCGCAGGTGGCGCGCGCTGGGCGCGCCATACTCAGACAAGTCGCATCCCGCGTGCCATAGCCTGAGGGCGCGGGCGTCGCGGGTCTGCTCCCTGCGCGGCGCGGTGACTTGATTTCCGGGCGGAACGGCTTACGCTGCAAGCGTAATGCTCAATCTATCCAGTGAGGCTGATCATGTTTGGACTCGAACGAAAGCAATCGATGCCGTCGCCGGCAGATGCACTGCCGGGACGCGATACGCCGATGCCGGTTCCGGCGAAGCACTACGTGCTGGGTACGCCGATGGAGCCCGAGGAAACTGATTCCCTGCGCTTCGCATGGTTCGGGCTCGGCTGCTTCTGGGGCGTCGAGCGACGCTACTGGGAGCTCGAAGGGGTGTATACGACAGCCGTCGGTTACGCCGGAGGCCTGACACCGAATCCTAGCTACCAGGAAGTCTGCAGCGGTTTGACCGGACATAACGAGGTTGTGCGGGTTGCCTACGAGCCGGCGAAAGTGTCTTACCGCGAATTACTCCAGGTATTCTGGGAGAGCCACGACCCGACGCAGGGGATGCGCCAGGGTAACGACGTCGGCACGCAATACCGTTCAGGTATCTATACGGGCGACGCGGATCAGCATGCGCTGGCGCTGCGCTCATGCACCGAATATCAGCATGCGCTCGAGGCCGGCGGGCGCGGGCAGATTACGACCGAGATCCTGCCGGCGCCGGTGTTTTATTTCGCCGAAGAGTACCACCAGCAATACCTGGCCAAGAACCCCGGCGGATACTGCGGGATGGGCGGCACGGGGGTGCGCTGCGTGATCAGCGCCTAGCGTCACTCGCCAGCGTCGCCGGGATGCATGGCGGCGGGTTCGCGCCGGCCGCGTCGCGCTTGACGAAATTGCCGGCGTCGCCCTGAAAATAGAGCCGCCCGGCGCACGTTATGAACGCCATGGTCGCGCGCGATTCCCTTGCGTAGCGGAAATGCCATGACGATACGGGCACGAGATCCCGTCGCACGCCGTCCGCCGGCAGCAATACGAGAGTATCCCCAACGAGACGAATTTCCATGCCCGGGGCCGCGTCCACGGAGCCGAAGCGTGCCGAAGCCGCCGCGTAACGGCCGGCAAGGCGGCGAAGATGCGTCAAGTCGGGCTGCACCTGCGGTGGCGGCGGCAACGGCCTGAAGTCTCCGATCAATGCGTCTTCGATCAATCGTCGCAAACGCCGCAATGCGTCTCGTTTGAACGCGTTGATGACGACGAAATAACCGCGATCCAGCACCACTGAGTAGCCGAAGTGCGCGAGGTAGCCATCGGCGTCACCGCCATGACCATGAAACGGCACGCCGCGACGCTCGTAGCCGTACACGCCGAGCCCATAGCCGTAGGTAAGGCCGGTGCGCGCGGCAAGCGTGGTTTCCGGTGTCTCCATGCGGTCGATCGCGCGTTCCGACACGAGTTTCAGGCTGCCGTATCGTCCACGGTTAAGAAACAACTGCACGAACGGGACCATATCGCGAGGGGTTACGTTAATGCCGCCGAAAGCCGGATACAGGGTGTGCCAGTAGGGGATGGCCGTTCGCCCGTCGGAATCGTAGCCGCTGATCAGCCGCGCGCGGGCGGCCGCGTCGGGCGCAAAAGTTGCGCTCGTCATGCCGAGCGGGCGGAATACCGTTTCCTCGACGTGCTGCGTGAACGGCATGCCCGAGATTTCCTCGAGTACCGCGCTTGCGATGCCGGCGCCGGAATTCGAGTAGGACGAATGCAGCCCGGGTGGCCAGTGCAATCTTCTGGAGTCCGGGTCGAGGGCGAACGCCGCCGGTAGCGTTACGGGAGTGTTGAACGCGAATTCCCGCGCCGACAAATCGCGCAGTCCGGCGGTATGTTCGAGCAAATGAGCAACAGTAACCGGGTGGGTTGCCGACCACTCGTTCGCGTACGGCGGCGGGCGGAGGATCGTGGCAACCCGCGTTCCCGGCGACAGCCCTGTGCGTTCGACCTGAATCATCGTGGCGAGCGCGGCGACAGTCTTCGTTATCGAACCGATCCGGATTAGGTGTTCCGGGCTCATGGCATGGTCGGTATCGCGATAGGGCATGATTGTTGAAACAGGGCCAAACGCCTCGGTATCGTGAATGCGGATCGCGTTGTCAGGATCGGCGCAATGGAACAGCATCGGCGGAACAAATGCCCCTTTTTCGCGGTCGGCACCATCGACGGCAAAGTTGTCGGGGTCACCAAAAACCCGTTCGGCCTCGGCCCCGATCAAAGCGGCCTTTTCCAGCACATCGCGGCGCTGCGATTGTGACACTAACGCGCCCATTTTCGTGGTTTCAAGCCGTGGGTCACCGATGGTCACCTTGGCCAAGCGGTCAGAGATCGCGGCGATTGTCGCGTCGACATGTGCCTGCGGCACCATGATCCGGCGAATGGCTGTGCATTTCTGGCCTGCCTTCGCAGTCATCTCGCGCTGAACTTCTTTGACGAACAGATCAAATTCGGGGGTGCCCGGTGCTGCATCAGACCCTAATACGGACGCATTCAGGCTGTCTTGTTCGGATGCAAAGCGGACTGACCGTTCCAGCAATGCTGGATTGCTGCGCAGTTTGTTTGCGGTTTCGGCCGATCCGGTAAAGCTGACCACGTCCTGACAATCAAGGTGGTCCAGCATGTCGCCCAGACCGCCGGTTACCAGCTGGATCGCACCATCGGGCAGGATGCCTGACTGGATCATCAGCCGAAAACACGCCTCGGTCACTTGACAAGTCGCGGTCGCGGGTTTCACAATGACGGGTACACCCGCCAGCAGGGTCGGGGCCAGTTTCTCAAGCATGCCCCAGACGGGGAAGTTGAATGCGTTGATGTGCACTGCGACGCCTTGCAGCGGTGTGCAAATATGCCGCCCCATGAACTGACCCGTGCGGCCCAATTGTTCGGATGGGCCATCCAGAAACACCTGATCATCCGGCATTTCGCGGCGCCCCTTGGCGGCGTAGACCTGCATCGTGCCAATACCACCGTCCACGTCGATCATGTGATCGGACTTGGTGCCGCCAGTATCGAAACTCAGGTCATATAGGCTCTGTTTGTGGTCTTTCAGATAGGCTGCCAGCGTCTTGAGCATCTTGGCGCGGTCATGAAACGTCAGCTTGCGCAGGGCGGGCCCGCCAACGTCATGGGCAAAAGACAGCATCGCTTGCACATCCAAAGCGTCGTTGCCGGCCTGCGCAAGCACATCGCCGGTGATGGCACTTGCGATACTGCGCGAACCGGCCCCAGGATTGATCCACTGACCGGCGGCAAAGCTTTGAATATCGCGCATGATGTGTTCCTTAGTGATGATCGTAGTCGATGGAAAGTTTGTCGCTGATCGGGTAACTTTGGCAGCTCAGGCGATAGCCGCGCTCCACCTCGTAATCCTCGAGAGCGTGGTTCGACAGCATTTCAACCTCGCCCTCGGTGACCTTGCACATGCAGGTCGAACAAACGCCCGCCTTGCAGGCAAACGGCGCATCCAGATTGTTTTCGAGCGCAGCCTCAAGCACTGATTGGCCTTTGGTCATGGTGAAACTGTGCGCGGCACCGTCGATGGTGACGGTTACTTGGGTCAGTGCTTGGTCTTCGCTGCGCTTGGCCATTTCCTGCTTGGCCAGACGC
>JAULKQ010010489.1:350-12464 GCA_032356285.1 Smithsoniella earleae | reverse complement strand
AGTGAACGAGAGGCTGCCACGTGGCAGCCTTGTGCCCCGGCATGGCCCCTGGCCACCTGGGATGAATAGTACTTAAGGGCTGGCAAGAGCACCTGTAGGCATACTCGACGGTCAGCAACCGAGTTTGCTTACAGGTATGAACTGAGACACTTCACTGTGTATTGAATTGCCTTAGTTGTTTGGTTCCAGTGTTTGCACCCTGTTTTGTTTACTGCTTTGCTTAACTTTGAGTTGTGCGCTTAGGATTGCCTCGTCTTTTGTAATATACTCGACGGTCAGCAACCGAGTTTGCTTACAGGCTCTCTTTGTCCTCTGAATTCATGATTGGGCAGCTGGACAGGTCTCAATTCATGATTTCACACTCCTGAGCTATCCCGTTGAAGATTATCACTTGATATCTTGTACTGCTTCAGGCCTAGGAATTCGTCACAGACAGCAAACAAGTTTATCAAGAATTCGACATGGATGGTCTCATATAGTTTGAAATCATCCTTCCACGTCAGCACTCGCCATCCCTTCTTTGTCTGAGGATACCCAACAAATTTGAACATGCCCTCGATAGATTTGGGCCCCCATACCCCTCTATTGCATTCAAGTACTCGAACATAGTCTTTACAGCCAAATACCCTCAGATGCTGCACATCGGGTTTCTTGCCAAACACCAATTCAAGGGCCGGCAAGTCCCCTTTTGTTCACGGTAGTACGTTTCTTGTGTAGCACACTGACCTCATTGCTTCTGCCCACAGACTTGGCGGCACTTGAATGTGTAGCATCATATATAGCCAAGCTGTGCTCTTTGAGTGTTCTGTTAATACGCTCCGCTCTACCGTTCAGTTCTTGGGTGTATGCAGAACTGGTCTGGCGTATGTCACCTTCTTTCTCACAGTACTCCTTAACTTCGAAGTACTCCGCGCCTTGATCTGTTCGCAGCACTTTGAGCTTTCTGTCAGTTGCCACAGCCAAAACTGACTTCAGTGCCCCCGCTCCCTCATCTTTCTGTGTAACTGACACAATTTCAGCATAACCAGAGTAATCATCCAGGATAACTGCCATGTATTTTACACCTCCTAGGCTGAGTTGCTCAAATATCTACATCCAAGTGCACAAGCTTCACTGGTGCTGTGACTCTGGATTTTGATGGTGGGAAGCTAGCTCCGTGCTATTTGGCTTGAACACATGCGTCGCACTGCTTCTCCCAGCCACTCACAGTCACTTTTTGAGTCCCCTTACATGTTGCTCTTGACTGCCCTCTCTGTTAGGTTTCTACCTGCGTGACCTGGTCTGTCATGAAACCTTGTCAGTGACACAACTGCATTCATGGCTGCGTCATCTCGTGCAACATCATCAGAGATTTTCACTTTACCATCCATCCACATCAACCCATTCTTTGTGGCTTTCCCAGTCAGATTAATATTATCTTTCTGATTAGGGACATTTAACTTCCCCTGTAATTCCCTTGTTTTGGCACCTTTTGCTGACAGTTTTGGCTGTGAGCAAACATCAACTTTCAGGCCAGGGACATGTAGGACTCCAGTTAGTGTTAGTGGTGTGTCGTCGGAGAGAATTGTCATATGCATGCTCCCCTCACCTAGTACCTTGTGCGTACAGCCATCTCCCGCAATAACTTGGTTGATGTCTGACACTCTGTAGATAAACAGCATGCACCGGTGTGTAGCGAGGTGGTGTGTTGATCATCCGCCAAACAAGATTCTGTCATACAGCAGTTGTTTGCCCATGTTATTGGGTCTGCAGGTTGACATTACTGCTTTGCCAGAGAAACTATCTCCGCATCCATGCATGCATATGATCTTAGCTGTGGACTCTTGTTCTTCAACAGTACAGATGCTACCCCTATGTACCTGTGTAACACCGCAGGTGTCAGGTCTTGCATCTTGGTATTCTTGTACATGTGTTGGTTGGTTGAAAGTGCTGTTGTCCTCCATGGCCGGGGTTGCAGCGCACTCCTGCGAGTTGAGTCCAACGAGGCGATAGTACATTTTCCTAATTTTGCCTCGATTGCGTCGCAACCTTTGCTCACTTATTTGAACAGCAATGGCACTCGCAATTCTTCAAAGTCTACTAAACTGCTGCAACAGCACATGTCGTGGTAATTTACTGGTGAAAACGCGGAAGGATTTAGTTCCTTCACGTTAGCGATGAACCCTCCAGCTCCGATGTGGTAGAACGGCTCTAGTAATCTTCAGGTGAGTACTTGTGGGTGTTAGAATCAATTTCAAGGTGCTGCCCGCGTTTATTGCTCAACAGGAGCCATGGAAAAGACTGAGACTGAGCTCATGAGTGCGAGCTGAATGCGAATTCGTGCGTACAAGCGTTTCGGACAAGAAAACGTCCTTGCATCCCCCGTCGGATTACAGCTTCTCTGATTACGCCAAGAAATCAAATGCTGGTAGTAAAGCGTACCGGCACTTTGCCACTCTCAGGAGAAGCCCGTGTAATACTCCAAAAACAACGCCGCTTAGCCCGTGCCCCTCTGTACGTTAAAGAGGGTTAAGAGTGGCTGTGGAAACAAAGTAAGATCTCTAGCGGCGCATGGAATCTACAAGTAAATAGTGCAAGCTGATCCGGGGGTATGCGCCCTGCCGTAATCATGGCCAAGGCTCCATCTTCCATGAAGACAAATGTACAACATGTTTAAGAAATAAGCTAAGCACCCAGAGACTAAGTTCGTCGAGTTTCTGTGATTATTTTATTCTTTAATGCCTGGAGTGTTGGGCGAGTGTGTTTGTACTTGTACGAGTTGATGATGTTAGAACTCACCAATAACTGGACAGCTACCAAAACAGTGGAACACAGGTACGTCCCTTGCAATGTGTGTTAATTTGTTTGCCATAACATTGAAGTTGCTCACGTTTCTGCTTGCTTCATGGACGCGTCGAAAATTTTCACCCGGTACTGGGAAAATCCTGGAAACCCGGCAACAGCTGCGCATGGATGCCACGCTGGTTTGGACCAATCTTCATCAAGTCTGCAGAATCGGCACCAGGTTCGTGTCAAAACCAATGCAAAAAAACGTCATTCGCTCCTCTACTTGGTGGACTCCGAGTCCCTTGAGTTTGGGCAGGCTTTGTGCCCGTGTGTGACTGAGAGAAGCGACAAGATGAAGGCTGGCACTTCCCCTACACAAACCAAGCCTAAGAGCTTTCTGGCATTTGAGATGATGCCTGGCGCAGATCCAAAGGAGATAGAACGTCTGATTGATGACCCATCCACCAATGTACAGCGCCCAGGCCATAACGGGGGTCATGGGATCGGTGCGGACGGCGAGAAATGCGGTGCGGTGCTAAGATATTTTAAAATTCGCCCAAATTATTGTGTCTCACAACTCTCTCGCAACTTCTCGTCGCTGCGCTGTTACAACTGGGACCCCCAACGCAAGGCAATGCTGCAAATGTTGCCAGCCCGATGCTGCCTTTCAACCTAATAAACCCATCAATTTATTCAGGTGTTTACAAAACTCTGGCAAACATATTCATCTCGTTCGTCGGGGCTGGCATTCTTGGCTTACCGCATGCTTTTGCTAAGTCGGGGCTGGTATTGGGAGCCGGGTTTCTGATCGGCTTAGCAATTCTTGCATACTACTGCATCATGTTATTAGTTGAATGCAAAAAACATTTGGAGACCAAGGGAGTGGTACGGTCTGAGCTTTGCCAAACCTGAGCTTTTTGAATATTTCCCCGTATGAGCTGCCGATGCCTAAGCATAGGTATTACCAAGAGCATTGCAACCATTAACTTGGAACTTTATGGCTTGCTTGATCTAGCTGGTTACCATCATAGAGAATTCACCAGAGAGGCTTATTGACATTTGAAGTGTACCAACTGTTTTGACCTTGTGCTGCATTGCGTTTGCAGCGTTGCACGGGCAACATTATAACTTCGCTGACAGATACTCTTTACACGATTAAGGTGCATATGATTCAGGTGACGTACGCTGAAGTTGCAGAGCAAGCACTCGGGAGAGTGGGTCGCACTCTTGTCGAAGCCCTATTGGTTTTAAGCCAAACCGGATTTTGTGCAGCATACGTGGTATTCATTTACACTACGCTTCCTGAAGTTCTGCCTGCATTCCAGCCATGGGTAGTGGTTGTCACCATTGTGCCCATACAGGTATGACCCCAACTGACCGTGAATTCAAGTGACATACAGAACGAAAATTGATAATAGCTTGTACTTGCGGAAGCGCAGAGGCTTCCTGTGTCAAGCTGGATACGTTACATGCTGCACGACTAGAATTGTTGTCGTGCTGACCATGGCAGCGTGTCTTGATTGAGCGTGGAAACACGCTGAAGCCTGAGAGTATCATTCTTGATGCTTCCTCACACGGAGGACCATTATCGGCAACTGTCACGGTCGTGAGTAGGCGGTCAGCCAGTGAGCCAACGCTCATCCAGGCGTGGAGCGCAATCTCGTACACTATTAATGCAAGACGTGAAATATTCTGTGATCTCAGGCGTGGCATTCAGGGCGTGTTAGCAATGCTTCGCGATCTTTCAGCGTTGGCTCCGTTCTCACTTTTGGCAGATTTTGCCCACGTCATCGGCATGCTAGTGGTGCTCAAGGACGACGTAGATCACTTTCGAAAGGCTCACGAATCGGTCGTTCTCAGCAAGGGTGTATCTGCACTACCGTTCCTCTTCGGCGTGTCGATTTACTGCTATGAAGGTATTTCGATGATTCTGCCCGTCGAAGATTCTATGAAGGACAAGTCCAAGGTTCGCTCAACTTCTGAAGCGCGGTCATTGTTGTCATATTGTACGATGCTGAAAACTGCCAGAGCGTTCAGTTTAAAGGGACTCTGACGTTCGGATTCTCCACAATTACGGCCATTTTCCTAATCTTCGGGGCCGTGGGCTATTCAGCTTTCGGAGAGCACACAGAAGAACTTATAACTAGCAATCTTCCAGAAGACTGGTCGACTGCTTCAGTTAAGCTGGCATTATGTTGTGCCCTTTTCTTCACGTTCCCCATTATGATGGTTCCTGTGTATGAAGTCGTGGAACGCAGCCTTGAAACGTCACCATGGTTTGACAGAAACGTGGCGCCGGGACGAAGGTGTGCACAATGTCCTGCTACCCTTTGTGATTCACCCTATTACCCATTCAGAACTCACTGTTTGCCAACCTGAAACTGTGATTCTCTGGCTTTGTTGCGAATACTTGGACCACATGGTAACCCATTTAACACATGCTTTTGTGAGTATATGGTGAGCCTTGCAAAGAATCACAAAGAATTACTTCTTTTCAAATTGTGAGGTGACCATTAGCCATTCACCAAGGCAGAGCAGATCCAAACAGTCAGAGTAATGAAACCTAAATTGATTTTCAACCCAAAGACTGGCTTCCAGTGAACATGTTAGTGAGATTGGGAAACTTGCAGGTGGATGGTGATGAAAGTAATTCGCACATTGATTGTTGGACTCATAGCACTCGTGGCCATCTCAGTTCCTGGATTCGGTGATTTCATTGCCTTCATTGGATCATTTTGCTGTGCATCACTCGCATTCATCATTCCAGCAATTTGCCATTTGGTTCTCTTCAATAAGTCCCTCACATTTACAACAAAGGCTTTAGATTACTTCATGATTGTGTTTGGGTTTACAGGGATGATTTTTGGTGTAGCTGAATCTCTAAATGGCATGGTGTCACATGCCAGGTGACCACACAGTCATGTCGCAGCTGCAGATAGTATGGAACAGTGTGTCTCACTTACAGCTATGAAAAGTATTGCTGGTAGCCAGTTTTCGCATCCCAGAGTAGAGAATACAGAAACCTTGTTTGTTCTAGCGATTATATGCTGCCCTGCATGCTCATCGCCATGAGGAACACAACAAACAGCTGGCTTCCATATTCACAGTAGTGCTAGGATCACCAGTCAGGATACGATGGATTGTGATTTCGTGTAGTAGGAGTATACACAGCTGCACTTCTACACAAGTGCCTCGTGTACATAACATGATGAGATTTGGCACTGCCGATTTATGGAGACTTGATGATATGTATCCGTCTCAGTCAAAATGTAGTCAGCATGTGAGTGGTTTGCTGCGATTCTTAATGTGGCTACAGGTTGATGTATGATTACAATCGGCTGTGGTTCGGATTTGCACAGATAGTTATTGACGCAACAAAGTCCCTATATTCGCTCATCTGATATGTAACAAAACAACGACTTGGAACCTTGAATGGAATGTGAGCTCTGACTTTTGGTTCTCTTATTCAAGGCTCCAGTTCATGTACAAGGCTGCGAACACTAGCTTCCATTTGTTTTCGCTCTTCACGGGCACGCTGAAGCTCTACCTCTAGCTGCTCAACCCGCTGTCGAGCTCGTGAGCTTGCAGTAGCTGTAGGAGCAGTCACGGGTCGAAACTCACCACCTTCGTCAAAATGAGTGCCACTTCCCAAATGCCCACTCACATCGCCGGCTCTGTGTACTTTCTTCAAAGTTTCATTGATAGATTGTAATCCCGTGTACTTGCCCATTTTTACATTTGGTGAGACATCAGCTGCAGTTTTTGGACGGAATGAGTACAGGGAAGAAATGTCTGATGCTGCGGAGGAACATGGTCGGTTGTAAACAGGACGGCCATCCAGCAACGCACACTCAACATCCACCTGAATACGCAGCCTCCTTTTGTGCATGGAAACAAGGAAGTCCATTTCTCCTCTCTTGGGCATACTGGAGTCATCGATCTATCCAGGAACTTCTGATTATGAAACCGGGAAAATATACAGTATAAAAGTCCAATATTCCTTTACATGCCGCCAAAACTTTCACTGAAATTCAGGGAAAAAATTACTAGATCATAAATCCTCCTGGATTCTAAGGACACGCCTGTGTAGCTATCAGTTAGAGCAGAAATCTCTTACGTCACTTGTGACACCATATGATTAGGTGGACACAATAAGAGTGTCACTGATGCAGATGGATAGTCCGTGTGGAGAGAATGCAAGGAAACTCACATCCTTGCTGCTCCGAATTTGAATCAAATGCTGAGTAGCAAGCATGCCAAACATGCAAATTGCAAGACTCGTGATGCTCATCATCTTGGGTCTAGAATTCAGGGCACACAACACTAGAAGACCACACACCTTCTCACCGGCGTTTTTGTCTTGCAAGTGTGCCTCAACTTGTGCACGAGCGCCATCCAACCTACGAATCTGAGCATCCAGTGCAGCCTCATGAGCATCAATGTTGTCACTGTGTAGTTGCAGAGCTCTCATTTCCTTTCGAAGAGCATGATCGGCCTGCAGGCAAACAGCCATGTGCACACACAAACATGAGCTGTTCGTATCACACTGGGATAAGTGTTCTGAAAAAAAATTCTGGCATAATGTCAGCTGACAGACCACCAAATGTGCTCATCTAACCTCGAGCAAGAAAACTCATATTAGAGTCGAAATGCTGCTTTGAATACTGCAGCTTATCCTACGTACTTGAATCAAGGGAGTATAAATAAGACGAATATAGTTCAGCCAAGAATAAGGTAGTGCTGCGGCACTGTCCATGTGATAGTATTTGAGCAAACAATCAGCGAGTTGAACTAAAAAACCGGTTCTTCACTTTCTTGTTTGTAGTGTTCAATCATTACTTCAGGGATGACAGTAGGCAGTAACCGTGAAAAGCAGCCAATCTCACGGATCATACTTCGTCAGCGACCAGTTCACGGTCGGACAGGGTACGGCGCAATAGGGCGCGGTGGCGAACGAGCAACAGCGGCCCAGAACGAGCTTTTGAGGCATCTCTGAGAGCCTCTCGCTGGCCACAGGCGCGAGCAGTTTCATCTGTGATATTTCGAAGCTGCTCCTCAAGCAACTGCATACTGTTCCGCATTCACAACACTCTGAACTATCGACAACGCGTTCGGCGTAAGTATGGCCAACGGGACAACTTACCCTGCGATTCTTGCGGGTCAACTCGATCCTGTCCATCATGGAATGCTCCAAAGTGTTTGAAAGTCGAACTGCGGTGTCGTTATACTCAGCCACTGTCCTGTGGAGAGTTTGACGGAGCTTCTGAGAATCCGCTACCAGCGCTTCAGCGCTGCTGATTCCACTGTCTGTAGAGTGAGCCCACATGTAAGGATAGGTAACCATATCGTGGTTATTTGCGTTTGATCGTGCGGCTACATCGTCAACCCGGTAAGTTTCGGCTTCTGCGGATAGGGCTTGCCTATTAACTCGAATAGCTTCAGCCTGCGAAGCGTTCACGGCTCTGTGGCTAAGATTCTAGAACACACTATTCTAACAGGTTTTCGTATTGGTGAGAATGTGAGGACGTTCAGTTTCCCAGGGATACGCAGGCGAGTTTGTCATAAAGAAGGTTAAAGCCCGTTACCCCACCTTGTCACCAGCATCTGCTGCAAGTGCTGCCCGTGTCTTGTTGAGTTTGTCAATGTTGTGCTCTACGGCACGCATTCCCCGCTCAATTTTGTGTATAAACTCGTGTAGCAATGTGCCTTGCTGGATCAGGTTTTGCTGTACTTTGTCATTTGTCAGTTCTCTGCTTGGTCTGTTGGACCGTACCTACGCAGAGTGAACCAAAATCATGCATGCCATCCTCGCGAGGCCTCGTCTAATTTACCGGGCTTGCATTGCAGTAACTCGTGTCTGGACTCCGAGTAGTGCTCCCGACAAGGGTCAGCTCGAGTATTACGGTTGGCACTGCAGCCCGCTTATGATACGCCTATGAAACAGCACCTGCAGTCGCCTCTCTGACAAGTTCAAAGCAGCCCTGCGGCGTGCTAGCAGTTTCTGAAGCTTGGCCAGAGTCCTGGTCAGATGCTGCGTTTCAAGATCCACGTCAAGAATAGCCTTGTCCAGGCGGCCCTTTGATTCCTGGCATTTTCTGATTTTCTCCGCTATCGCAGTCTCTGTAGCGTTCAGATGCTTCGTAATATCGCGTTTACCATCACTCTGCGAATCAGTGGTTGACAAGGTTCACAACGAGTCTCATGTATAACATATAACTACTTTATGCGAGTTAAATCATCATTCACCGCTTCACGGCCCAACCCGAGCAGTGCCATGGTTGAGATGTTGGTTCTCAGGTTTCGTGGCGCACTATATTTTGTGCTGCCGATGCTCGGAGCTTGTCAGATGTGTGATTTTGTTGCCTGTATGTATTTATTACATCGTCTACCTGCACGTTCGACTCGTAGCCTCTCGCTACCGCTGAAGCTGTGAATACTGTCCAGGCAAACTCGAATAGTTTAAATATTTCCTCGATTCAGATTAATCTTCCGAAGATTTCGGACGCTTTGGGTCATAATGCGGTTCGTTGAGTGATAAAGAACTTAAGAGATGGATGAGAATCATGCCTCTCGCTGCCAATCAAGTGGAGCTCTGAATCCACCAGGTAAAAGCTGGGCTTTTGTTCCGCCAACATCTCGCAGATTCTGCAAGTTTAAAACGAGGGAAGATTTAATTCTTTCTCGATGAACAGCTAGAAGCTGTCTAGATTGTGTGTGCTGAGTCATCCACGAGGACACTGGCCCTGTACCGTTATGTCTCTTCATCAAGTAAGTATGTACGTACCTGTAGATTATGTCCACGAGCGGAGTGGCCGTAATGCGCAAGGGACGCAGGCATCACTTCTAAATATGCCTTTGCTTACGGTCCTCGCTTCACCGATGCAGTCTTAAGGCATCCCCCACATTCAAACTGTTGACAAGCAGGCGAGGTGCAGCAATATTTCTATTGCGGCGCCAGAGACGGTATGTGGTGCCACATATTTTTGTTCTCTTACCGAATTTTAAACTCAACAGCCGTGTCCACACGCATGCATCGAAGGTTAGACTGCCCCCAAATTCTTCATTGCCGGCGAGACTCGACCGGCTCGTTAATGCCTTCAACAAAGCTCGGGGCCAGGCCTATACTGTGGCCGCTTCGATTAATGTGAACAGTATGTTTGACAAAAGCCAACTGACCAACCTGTCACGGACTGGTTTATCTGTGCGGTGTAGTGTGAGTTACTATGATAGACGTTAGTAAGGAGCATAAATTGGAAAGCAAAGGTCAAAAACAAACCTGAAGAGATACGCTCGAAGAAGATTTAGAATTGGGGTGTCAGTAGAACTCGAGGTATAAAAACGAGCTAGCATTGGTCACTGTTCAAACCATGTGTAAGAATACCACGACATGTGTAACTGCAGCAAGTTATAAAAGAGCAGTCAATCTTCCAATCTCCTTCACCACAACTGTCACCTTATCCCTGAGTAGTACCCAGAGCAGTAGTCTAGAGGCACAATTCGACGTAACTCCGGACCCAAGAGCAACGATGGGCAAGCTTGGTCTCGAGCGCTCTGACGACAATTAACAGCGAGACGCCGGGAAATTCAAATGCATATGGTTTTTAAAGTACACCACATTTAAATTCTGTTCGAGGGAGTCGAGCTTAACGTGCGACAAATCGACGAGCCCTTGACCAAGGCTGCACGATTCCACGAGTGAGCTCATAGATCAATGGCAGCATCTGATGTCTGGTCCACAGACATTCATGGTATCGAAATGCAATGGAATAAAAGTGCAGTTACATTCGATCTTTTACAGGTGAACTGTTCAACACGATGCGGTGATTGATTGTACCAGAGTCGCCGTCGCTGTTTTTCTACCACAGAGAACTGAAACAGACTTGGTGAGCAGGTGACATGATACAAGTTTGTTCCTCTAAGTACCTATAATGAGCATGATTGAGCCACAGAGAAGCAATGATAGCAATGCACGCTTGATGTAATTTGTGCACAAATTACCTGGGCTTTCATGATGAAGACCACTGCATGTACAAGGCATCAAGAACAGAACAGGGTACCAAAGGGAAGAATTATTCTTCACTTTAGTATTGAGTCATCAGTTAGGTAAGATCGTGCGAGTGGAAGGAGTGGTGTAAGCTATAAACAAAGAGTGTGTGACGAAGAGGTAGTTTCAGAAATAGGGATTGTTTTTTGCTGTCGAAGCACAAATCAACTCAGAACTAGTGGTGTATATTCTAGCAATACAAACATTTTGGTGTTGCCGCGCTTTAGAATGACAAGTTGATTCAGGAGATCATGCGGATCAATTTGATGAATTTCAAGGATTTTCGGCCAAGCATCTGTGTTCAACAGTGGAGGATGGAACTGGTAGTTAATATTCGTGTGGTCTAGTGAAAGCTGGATAGTTGGAGCAGCCCTTCGATGATGGTGGGTGTACCAAAATTTTAAGCGGGCTTTAAATGAACGGCAACCAGGCACTTGACTCTTCCCAAATTGTAAGCGTAATTACGAGTCAGAAATTGTGCTCCTCATTGGAACCCATGGCCGATCCTATGGCCTAAACAACCAAGAAACTGCTGGAAGATAAGCTCAGATCCACCAATCAATTACAAACTATTCCTTAAGTCACAAATCAGGATCTCTGCTGGCTTTCCTGACATACCGTATGAATACCTCAATGGCACAGAAAAACCGATACATCAACGTTCATAATGCCACAGAGAGTCATCACCAGGATACCCCTCTCTTGTTGGGTATTTCTTCACCTTTTGGGACTACCTGCAAGTGTCCAGACCGCCCCTGCAACACCTACACCTGAGTCTGAACGAGGTTGTGGTGGGTGGTACGGGAGCCATTAAGCATATGACAAGACATGGCAGGGGGGGGTGAGACCTGCTGGAGCCACACAAACATGATCCTGAGTTCACTCTGGGAGGTAGTGTCATCAATCTTCCAGCTGGTGGGCTGAGTGTCCAGAGTGCCTATCCCACATCCATACCAAAGTGACGCACCTGTGTTCCATAACAGGAGCCTACACTTATTTAAGTTGATCCCGATAAATTGTGACGGTGGATGTGGGTCTCTGTGTAATCTGAACTTTCTTTCCACAGGGGTGTTTCAGATATCACCTGTCCTATGAAGAAGTTTAAGTTGCACAATATGCAGTGACAGATGTGCCGCTTTTGTTTCAATACGGGATACATTTGCAGGTGGCAGCAGGGTTGAACTGGGCCGAGCCAGATGACACGGGCTGGCTGGTGAGTGCAGCTGTGGAAGTGTCTTGAGGGGGTAGACTGTGGAACCCCAGTTCACCCAGCCAGTGTGGTAGGTGAACCTGGGGTATGCCCA
>JAULKQ010010478.1:0-12471 GCA_032356285.1 Smithsoniella earleae | reverse complement strand
TGTAACAAGGACCCCGAGCTGTATCTTTTGCAAGCAACTACTCTGGGATTGGAATCACAAGCAACGCAAGGTTCAAGGGATCGCTAGATCAAAGCTTGATGGTACAGGACCAAGAGAGACAGTGAGACTCAAATTTCTGTTAGGTTCGACGCCAGCAGCCTAAGGGATGCGTGTTACTTTGTGGGATGAACCCAGTGAGTTATCTGCTGTGACCACTGGCTGTGTTCAACCGCACTTGACGGCGTTATCATGATCTAGTTAGCCGGAATATCTCGTGGCACGCCCATATCCTCGAATTGCGGGCTAGTGACCCACACCGGTGCGCCTTTGCCACACCGGTCCACTCATCAATGCACGAGCGAAGCACGAACAGGAGAATAGAGTTCCGAGCGTTGTTCCAGCCGGAAGATTCTTTTTTTCCAGTATGTTTTCCCCTCACATGTACTCGTGCCACTGCAGACCGGATGAAATTTAACTTACCCTTGTACACATAAGATGTTGGACGGATCCGCGGTAATAATCCAAGATTGGTCAGCAATGCCTCAAATCACCGGCGCTTTCGCTACCATTCAAATCACAATTGAAAAACCCACGTGTTGTCCAATGAGGTAGTGTGATTGTATTCATCATCCTGCGCTCTGAAACACGTACCAATCACACACGTACCATATCTGATGTGTACAGCCAAGAACCGTATCGTGATAAGTACGGTACAGGCGATGGTGTTTGACCGGTGCGCTCAGGGGCGTTGTTATCGAATGATTCAAAGAGAATCGAATAACATGTAATAAAGGATTGTACTGAGCACTGAGTTGTTCGAAACCGTCGCAAACGGTTGATTGTAAGGACGAATGTTCACTCGTTTTCACCCAGTTCCGAGCAGCGAGAATGTGTGAAGAGACTGGGGTGAAAAATCAAACAAGTTTACATGCCTAGGAGTAGTTCGTGCTAGGTAATGGATCTTCTGAGTGCACCGTAAGCTCCAGTGGAGCCTTACATGCGCTCAGTATGGCCACACTCAGAATACTTCGATCAGCAATACTATGCACGATTCTCAAAGGAGTGATGCCATCTCAGAGTGGTTCGGAGAGAGCTAAAGGATACTGAATACTGCGTAAAGTTACATAATGGCGCCCGAATACAAGTATGTTCATCCTCAGAGCTTGAGATTTGTACCTTCCCACTCCAGGGAAAAGGACCAGCCTCCAGTTCTCCAAGGCATCAGCAAATTACAGTTTTCCCCTGCAATGTTTTTTCCTGAACTGAGGGAGATGTATCCAGCTCAAACTGTTGAAGTGGATCTCAGAACGCTCCCGAATTATGGTATGGGAAACCATGCATAACAGGTATGCACTGCATAGGGGCACAAGCAGGGAGCTTACTTGACTCAACCACGTACTCCATTTCCCCAACAATATGTCATAGATAACGAGCATGTCCAACACGTAGTACCTACGTCAAGCAGCTCGTGTCATGAGCTTGTGTGGGGTGTACCGTGTCTGACAAGTAGGAGAGGATTACTAGCGGCTCCGTGAGTCAACGGTCACCACTTGAGAATGAAGAGTTGAGAAATTTGTGCCACTTTACGTCGCGTCGACCCTTGCCTTGTAGGATCTGCTACATCATGCGACAGGAATGGGCCGTGGCTTGATGAACCACCGCTCAGGTGAACGAGCACCGAAGTGTTGGATTATTCATCCAAAGAAGAACAATATTACGAATGAAACCGAGGCTCAATCAGATTCCTTCCAATTCGATCATCACCACCAACGGCATCTTCAAGTTGTCGGGGAGAATCTAGGAAATACAGCAACAAGAAGGCTGGGCTGGGAGACTAGGAGAAGCAGGAGAATAAGTTCAGCAACCTCGGCGATTAAGCACATAATATGATCAACTGCTGTCACTGTCAAACACATTCTAAGCACGATTCCGATGTCTAAAAGGCCTTCGTGGCACTCTTGGCCAACCTGACAGGCGAATAAGCTGATTGCTGGGAATCGAAAAGCTCCAAACCCGTATGGGGTTGAATTGATTGCTGATCTGGATTATGTCGTCCGTTTTGTGGTTCAAAGTGCTGTGCTTTGTCATTCAGCTCTAGTCAAGTGCTTAGTGTACCATACAAAGAAAAAAAGAATACACCAGGCACCACACGAATGCATCGAGCTTGAACACAAGAGAACTAATCCAAGGTCCATAAACGTTCGCGATGTTCCCGGCGTATTAGGTGTTCGACATTCAATTCGTATTCCCATGGCCTCCACAGGAAGCACGTTGTTCTTGTCAAAAGTAATCGTCTGTCCGTGTCCGCGCTGATACATGATACCAAAAACCCGTAACAGAACGTGCACGACGTTGAGAATGCCGCTCAAAAGAGCAAGCTATATGAATCAACGATGAGACAACAGACCGTATGAAGTTTTGCAAAGCACCAGGTAGCAGCCGGTGAATACCTCTGTTACTCTTCAGATTGCGACAGACCTTGTAGTGGGCTACAGCTGAGCAGATTTTCTATATTTGATATGGATAAACACACGTATCTGAGAAAATACCGAACAGGGGCATGATGTGCGATAAGCGCACCGTCGCGAGTGATAATTATTATTGCATCACAAAGTTTTAAGATTGAGGATTCTTATGTTTTACATTTTGGTCTAAGTTGTCTGCTTGCGGTGCGTCCGAAGAGGGTGGTGAGCAGATGGTCAGACTTACTACCTTCGTTTGTTTATCATGATGCAGGCTATCAAAACTGCTGAATTTTATCCTGCATTGTTTCAATGTACTCAACGTTCGTTCTTGTAGGGTAAGCGAATAGTAAATCGATTAAAATACACGAACGGTGTATGACAAGCTCGGTAGCCGAGTGGTGGCACATCTGTGCACGCCCCCACGATTCACCAATTTGACACAAAAGCAAAATATATGTCGGTTTGACTCTGACAGCTCTTGCTGGGTGCAACCACAAACATCCTTGCTCCAGCACGGAAATCCGGCTCAACCATTCTGTCGCGCTCCAAACTGCCAAACCTAATCCAAACTGGAGGTTTAGGGAACGATAAGGACCTTTTTGGGTGAGAGACTATAGGATGCTATACAACTATCTTTGAACTCATTTCAGAGCGGTTTTTGAACCAGTTCGTCATCGAATCTACAAACACCCGGTTACAAGCAATCCCGTGTTTATCACACAGACACTCTAAGAGCGCTTGAAACCCGATGCTTACAGCAGTATTGTGGCCTGACGATGGCCAGACCCCGGTGGCGAGCACTTGTGCGCTCGCCCTATGTTGCTCACGGGATTCTTTGGAATAAGACATATTTGGCAGCATGTGAAAGCTTCCCGCTGCCGTTTGCGCCTTACAACCCCGACTTTTTCGACAAGGTTGCGGTGCTCCAAGCACATGAACAAGGCTCGTTCAAGTAACAAAATAGAATTTTCGGGACAAAAGTTTCGAGAATCACACAGCCCTCGCCTGAGCATGTGGGAAGACGATCCAAAAATACACGTTCTTTTCCTGACGACGGCTTTTGACGCCATACTTGGCATGACCCGTTCGCGCTTGTCCGGCACACTGCTCCTATCCGGCTATTTCCCCGATACGTTATTGCTCGGGCCTCTCAAGGCTGCAGCCGCAAGTTCGCTAGGATACCACGAGGGGATGCTGATCGGACCACATCTACCTGGGCACCGCATGCCAAGCTATCTCTACTTGAAATGGTCGACGCACACACGCCACTCGTAGGGTTCCAGCCTCTTTGTTGAGGGTTGAACACATCGCGCGCACGTATCCCGAGTGAGTGCACAGTTATCCCGATCTTCGTGCCTCGTATCGGATAGGATATGCTGAGCTGCTCACAAATGCGCACAACTGGGTCCCCGGCCTCAACTGCTTGCAGTCGTTCTGAAAGTATGTGCAAATTATTCGCAAATGTGTATGCGTGAACTGGGGGCGTAACGGTTGGTCTGAGGGGGAGCTGCGACAGGGCCGCTGGCCGAGGTTGTGCCGCAATCGGAAGCACCAGCTCCGAGCCCAAGCAACTGGCTCGATCCTTAGTTACGTTGAGTATTTAGTGGCGAGTGGATGTACTAGTTTGCGTTTGATTACGCACATTGTGGGGGCGTCAGGCCCTACAAGGCATCTCACTAGCCACAGTACTGGAGCACCTCTTGCATATTCCGACAGATAGCTGTGCACCGCGTGCCAAGCGGCTTACACATGTACCCCGAAAGACATGCCTGAGACGACCGTAGTTTACAGTCTAAGTGGACGTTTTTCCAACGGAGCAAGGCCTCGCAAGGCGACGAGCTCTTGCGTAAGCAAGCTTAAGTTCGGTGAACCGTAAACAAGAGTGATCAATCCAGGAGAGAAGGTGGTTAGAATCTCAAACGGCGCTGCGTCGCCCTGCGACACGCAGCCCAACGGCCAGCAGGGAACAATCCTGAGGCGCGATGATTCTGCACTGCTTGATGGGATGCATCACACGCTGACATGTTCATTCTGGTGCTTATATGGTCAACCTTTTCAAATTCCCTTGTCTTGGCATGGTTCATGGTTTCAACATTCTGTGGCAATGTCTACAAATACCCGGATGTGCGTCACAGGAAGTCGTAGGGACATCTAGCGGATATGGAATGGGACGCACAGACTCTATCGGATCTGGGCTATCACGCAGAGCACGTGCCGTTACATTATATTCCGTATCCGTGCGCCATATTGGATACAAAACCGCCATGCTCTAGCGAATCTGCGGTGCGGAGTCCTTGAGTAGCATGCTAACCAATTCGACGGTCCAACAACCCAGTCATATTTGATTGCAAATTTTGGGTCACGGCACAAAAAGACGCACCTGCAATACCAGTTGTCTTTTAAGATGCACGGGCACAGCGGTGTGATGTAGTTTCTCTGTTGATACTTGCCATCTTATCGTACATGGGCCGGCTCTGTACCGCACCGGAACCACCCCAAACGCCTCAATACTGCGCAGACCGAAAACCATGTGAACTTTCGGCACCTAATTTCGAGTCAGCAAAGTCCAATATATTACGAATCATGTTTTCTGTACCTCCTACGTATTGAAATCCAGCAACTTATTCACACGTTCGGCAGCAAGCGTATTCGGTGATGGCTACCCCAAGTTGTCTTACGCATCCCTTATAAATGCAGGACAGAGCAGCACACAGTGATTGTTGACGCCCAGAACTTAACGTGGCCAGTACCAATAGAGGGCCTGATCAATTCCGTAAACTCGCTATTCAGTTTATCAAAATAACTCAGTCTGATTTATTGCACGCATTCCCCAGTAGTCGACACGCTTGTGCGCTCGCTTAACCTTGGCATATTTGGCTCGTTAACATCCGTCGGATCCCTGAGCATATAGAGAGAAGGATTATTATTGTTATCCAAGTATCTTCCACGGTAATTGTCTTGTTGAAGCTCTTTGTTCAAATTGGTACCTTGTATCGGGGTTTTCGGGGTTCGTTTGTCTGACAGTGGATTTTTGTTCACCTTATTCCCTGAATTTTCGCTGTATGTAGGTTTGATGTATCTTGTAAATTTAAAGAATACGAGCCTCTGAGGGTGCTCAAATCTGTGTAAACATGATCATTGACGAGTTCTGCTTGTTCTAGCATGTTACTTTCGCGTTCATCATTGCGCGTACTGTCTGCCCCCGAATGCACAGCAATGTGAAATAGATTTTCTGCTTCGCTACTCTCCTGTCTCTGCTTTGTGAATCCTGTTGAGCTGTGCGGTTAGCTATTGCTAGTGCTGGTGGATCAGCGCAAGCAAGTCTGCCAGGTCATTGTGCAGCGGCGTGGCAAACTTGGGTATGCTTTCAAAACAGCTCTCTTCAATCCACTAGAAAGATGGTCATCCGCAGCCCGGGGCCGCATCTTTAACGCTCATTGTTGGAATCTTATACACACCTCACCACACTTGCATAGCATCAACACTCAGACTACTTGTACAAATCCAAATAACATAATTCAACGAGAAGTACACACTGTAACCTCTGTATATCACGCGCTGTTCTATGGCGCCCATGGGTGAGCTGTTGCAGCTTCAACAAGTGCACACCAACCAGTGAAAACTGTTGTCGTATCGACAAGCTCGCGGAAATAGCATCTCTTCTTGCGCATCTAAATCGCCACCAGTACTATCTCGTACTCTGCAAGCTTTCTCTCTGAGAAATCACTCTGAAGACTAAATCCTCCATGAAAGGCAGCCCCATTACCCTCCAGCCAGTGCAACTGCTAATTCTGTACAAACACTTGCTAGAAAATCTCCTAGGTTCGCACACAGTATGGACAAGCTTCTTCCACCCGTCGCACAGTGAGCAGCCACAGCTCCTGCCTCATCACCCACCTGCCAAAATGACTCCAAGCTCATGAATTATAGAAAGGGCAATCTGTACATTTACTGTACATACAGTAGTGCAGTGCTAGCACATGCTTTGTCGGGTCCATTTCTCTTTCTCCATGCTTCTCTTCACGCCACTGACATCACAGATGCAAACAAACTCACTTGAATCCCATGCCCATTACACTGATCTCTCTTCACAACCTGCACCCCTCCCTTCCACTTCCTGCATGCTTCCCACACTTCAACTCATACCTGTGCTATGTCATCGAGTGTTCTTACCAGGATGTCTACCCTTCTCTCACAACCCTCTTCTCCTGACCGGGTTCTCCTGTCGGATGCTTTTTGGCTCCACAACCATGTCCAGCCCCATCTTCTGAAGGTGACATTGTCTATCATCCGATTACTTGAAATAGGGACAGTCTTCGAGACCTGACCGCCATACCGATGGAAAAAGAAGTGAACCTATTGCCTCGAATCAAGCCCTCTCTGTGCTGCCATCGATGTTGCAATCCTTCACTTGAAGCAGTGATTCATCAGCACAGGTTCCAAGCTATGAGAAGTTTGACAACTTGATGAAGTCAGTTGTACGGCAATGTGTGAAATTGAGGTCACTGAAAAGCGCGACTTTATGAAAGATTCGAGTAAATGGGCTTTCGCAATCAAGTGTGGACTGTACCTGTGGAGAAGAAGGTCATACTGTAACAAGGCGGTTGTCACTGACACAGGTTCCAGCTTGTAATTTTGGATGATAAGGATTCCTAGCTAGTGCATACAGAGCATCGATTCACGCTCAGTGAACTGCATTGCCTACAACCTCTCATGCATATCTCTGTCTAGCCGTCGGTGTTGAGCGCACTGTATACAACAAGTGCACAGCTGATACAGGAGTCAAATCTGAGGGGTTCCAATGTGGCTCATGTTCCCTGACTGTGTCTGTCGTGTTTCGATAGCTTTGTTCAACTTGTGTACATGTCTGACCAGCATGAACTGCGCCTTTTGCACTGCTTGCTACAATCCACTTTCATCCTCCTGGAACATCCCATGAGGAGTTAACTCAGCATGGTATTTCATGGTTAAACTGTCCCAATCACAGCATTTCTGTGATCCTGGTCAAGCAGCCAGCACGCTGGTATCTTCAGGAACTTTCCTTGCCTCAGGGGCTGCATCACACCTCACGCGATGCTGACTCCCTGTAACTCTGTTCTTATCTGGCTGGACTTGCTAGATGTTATCCCTCTGAATGCTCTGTGCCACTCCAGATTGCACATGCAAGTGTGGCTTGCGCCTGTACTCCTTGGATAGACCCCTACTCGGCCATATGATGACAGCAAGCTGCTCCGTACGCTGCTCTGATGCTTCAGAACAGACCCATTCAACTCACCAAACATATCTTCCTTTTATCTTCAGGATTTGTGGACCTGAGTACCATCAGATATGATAGGGTAGATTAGTATCCGATGGCAGTTGCTACCCAGCATCAAGATGTCATGTGTACTTGTGCTGTGGACAATTCTCTGCTAGCCTGATTGCTGCACACATGTGCACGAGTGTCTTCCTGCAGAATTGGAATGATAATCGAAGGAATTGGGAGCAGTGGGTCTGGTGTGTTGTGTACAGGTAATGAGAACTTGGAACTGCACACCGGGTGGAGATATGAAGCACGCTCGCCTGGTTGCGTGTCGCATAGAGTCATGTGAAAGAAGCGCAAGCATGTGTCCGCTATATGTACATCGCACCGTCTCTAGCCGAAACTTTCACATCATCGTTGCACCGCGGCGTCCTTATCGCAGCTTACCCTGCTGCATCTAACCCATGTCGTTCGGCGCGGCTGCAGACGGTCAGATACACGGGTATACATCGCGCCAGGGCAACCTCGCAGACGCCACAGGCACCCGATGCGCAACGCCAGTCGACAAATTGTAGGACGACGAGACGCTGGAGCAGTGACTATCCCATTACTCAGTGCGCACCTTGAGGATAGGACACGATAAAATGTTGCGGCGATCGCATGAGCATATCATACCCACAAATGGCTATCGTGTTACAACAGACGGGACGCTGCAGTGCCGCTGATTACAGCGACAGACGGATAACAATGATAACAAGCATAATAATACTACTACTACGTCTGTGAATAGCCAATTGTAGTGTAAAGGAAGATGCTAAGGTGTGTTCAGTTCAAACTAGATGAAGTTTCCGAAGCGCATGTAGAACTCAAGCTTAAGGAACGACGGGTATGGACGCTGCAGTGCTCATTACGCGATGTTCAGCGGTCAAGCGCTAACGGGTTAGCGCCCTCTGAGCCCTCAGCCCTGAGAGCGTTGTCGCGCACGCGTTTTCCTGACGCCTGCAAGCTCCAGCGGACCCCGCGCACCTTGACGCCACACTCGTCGCTAGCAGAGCTCGCCTGCTCAGCCCGAAAATCCAAGCTTTCCAATTCTGTTGCCCTCACATTGTCCAACCAGCTCGAGCTATGTTGAAATATATCGCGTCACAAACGCAAAAAGAGAAAGGTAAAAGATACCACACACGTTATGTCCTGCTCTTGTATATGTTTCCTAAAGCGAACAACAATCTGACCTGAGTTCAACGGTACTATACAGAAGCCTCTAGACTCTCATGATCCCACCATGACGCTATGGGGCCTCACAGATACCGACTCACCTTCAACACTCCTCCTGATTCAGTATCAATTGAATAGTGAGTCACTGCGCCTCAGTAATCTCAACCAGACCTAATTTTGCCCTACGCTGCTTGTATTGAGGCTTGTGTAAAGCCTGAGATCTGCTACCATCTGCTTTGTCGGTACAAAGGTGACCTTGATGTCTGCTCTTGCCACTCTTTCTTGGATAAAATGATGGATCACATCAATATGCTTTGCTCTGTGGTGGTGCACTGGATGCTTCATCAGGGCCAGAGCAGCCTGATGGCCGCAGTACAACTCCACACTTCCCAGACTCCTCTCCTTACCTCTGAATGAAGCTTAAGCCATCAGCATTCTCATCCATAGAGCAGTCTTTACAGCATCAGCGGCTGCCATATACTCAGCCTCCATTGTAGAGGTTGCTACTGTTGGCAATAGCTTAGAGCTCCAGTCAACAGCACCCCCAGCAAACGTGAATACAAAGCCCCCTGTGCTCCTCCGTTTGTCTGGATCAGCAGCATAGCCTGAATCACTGTACCCCTCCAACTTTAACGCCGCTGTACCACCGTATTTCAACCCCATATTCTGCGTCTTCCTAAGATACTGAAGCAGCCACTTCACACACTGCCAATGCTCAGCCCTAGGCCTAGACATGAAACGAGTTAATAATCCTACAGCAAGAGCAATATCTGGACGTGTGCATGTAGCTAAGTTCATGATCATGCCCACGATCTCTGCATGTATGCTTGGATCCTTCATCAGATCGTCACTGGATGCAGTCAGCCTTTTGTTGGCCTCCATTGGAATCGACTTAGGCTTTGCCACAAGCATCCCAGCACGCTCTAGAATTTTCTCAGTTAACTTTCTCTGATGCAGCACAACAGTCCTGTTGGCCCGATTACGCTCTAGCACCATAGCAAGGAAATACGAAGCTTCCCCCAGACGTCGAATATCAAACTTACGAACAAGAGTATTGACTGTTGCATCAACTTCCGATCGTATCCCTGCTACCAGACCATCATCAACATAGATCAACAAGTAAGACCTGAACCCATTTCTCTCAAATACGAACAGAGAGGAGCTCGAGTCAGCACACGATATCTTAAAACCATGTCGCTTCAGAACCCATTTCATCTGTTCATTCCAAGCCCTTGCAGCCTGCTTCAAACCGTAGAGGGCTCGCTTGAGCTTCAGCACCTTATTTTCACCGAAAGCGTACAGCTCTGGAATCTTCATGTAGATCTTTTCCTCAAGCGGCCCGTTCAGAAAAGCTGTGCAAACATCTATCTGCTCAATTTCAAGATCTTCAGCCGCAGCCATCGCGATAACTGCCCGGACTGTAGAATGTTTCACAAGTGACGCAAAAAACTTCATTGAAATCAATGCCCTTCTGCTGTGTGAATCCCTTCGCTACCAGACGCGCTTTGTACCTCTCGATGTTGCCCTCTTTGGTCCTCTTGCGCTTTAGCACCCACTTGCACTTCAGCGCCTTCTCCAGATCTTCAAGCTTGTCGATAACTTCACAAGCACCCATCTTGAACAAAGAATTCATCTCATCTTGATTGCATCCTCCCAATCCTCTTGCTCCTGTGCCTACTTCAGAGATTGCTCATCTGGGAACCCGTCTGACGTCATCAGCGCAAAATGATCCTTCAGTCTTTTCGACGGATCAAGTCCTCGCTGAGGCAACACTCTCTTCTGTGGTAACTGTGGCTCAGCATCATCTTCTTCTACATTTTTACCCTGCTGCTCCCCAGCCCCGGTTTCATCGTTGACAGGCGCAGCAGCCTCGGTGTCTGAGTCATCAGCGCCGTCATTTTCTTCCTCTGCTGTGCTTTCAACGAACTTCTCACTGTACCGCACAACAATTTTCCCACTGTCCAGCAAAACCCGCCAGCCCTTTGTGCCCTCTTCATACCCAATGAACTGCCCCTGTTCACTCCACGGCGACAATTTCTTGCGGTCAGAAGCATCACGCTGACAGAACACAGTACATCCGAACGTGCGCAAATGGCTGATGTCAGGCTTCTCATCCCAGAACAGCTCATACGGAGTCTTTGACTGCTTCATGCGGGGAGACAAGTTGTAAACTTCAACAGCAACAGAAAATGCCTCGGCCCAAAATTTCTTGGGCAGACCAGACTCAATTATCTTACCTCTCGCCTTTTGTGTAATAGTGCGATTGAAACGTTCAGCACGCCCATTTTGTTCCGGCGTGTATGCAACAGATTTCTCACACAAAATCCCCTGGGTCTCGCACCAACGGTCAAACATGACGTACTCAACGCCGCGATCTGTGCGAACTGCCTTCACCTTCTTGTCTAGCTGCCTCTCCCAGGCCACCAGAATCTTTTGTAGTGCCTCCCCGGCCTCACTCTTGTACTTCAGCGGCACAACTTTGGACCACCCGCTGTTGTTGTCCAGCGCAGTCAAGATGTACTCGTAGCCACCCACAGAACTCGGCACCAACGGTCCCATCAAATCTGAATAAACAAGCTTTAGTGTCTGCTTTCGAATTCCCTTTTGATTCCGACCCAGCTTCAGGGTGCGAATCGGCCGCGTGCTTCGCCATGATGCAGACCTTGCATACTCTGCCGATCTTTGCTCTCAGCTCCTTCTCCGTCACACGGTATCCCGTGACTGAACCGTCCCGAACCATGTTCGGGAACCATCTTCAACATGGTTTCAAAGCTCAAATGCCCCATATTCCCATGACACAGCGCCGCCTTGTCCCGGCTAGCTATTAGAGCTCGCACTTGCATCTTCTTGCTTTCTCCCGGGACTACCACACGTGCTTCGGCGCCCTGGCTCGACGCAGCAACATGTATCGTGAGAACATTTAGACTTCCTATCGGTTCCGCGATTCCAATTACCCGCCCATCCTTCCTCAGATAGATCTTTTCGCCATCAGCCCTCCCATCGAAGTCCACCCCATGCCGCAGCGCCAACCTGCCTGAGAGCAGATTATACGGCGTTTCTGGAACCACCAGCACATGGCTTAGGAATAGATTAAACTCATCCTTCCCCACTTGCGTCACTGCTTCTAGATCGCAGACCCCAGCTGCCTTCACGGAGTTTCCGTCTGCGAGCGTCACATGTTCATCTGTGCTTCGAATCGACCTGGCCATCTCTACATCTGACAGAATGTGCTTGGTCGCGCCTGTGTCAAAGACCCACCGGCTAGGCCTCCTCTCACTCCGCACGCGTTCAGCATGCATAGCCAGTACCTGATCCCCTGCGGCAATGGCCGTGAACGCCATCCCGCCCTGAGAGTGCTTTCCTTTCCTATTCTTTCCATGACCACCCGCCTTCTTATAAGGGCAGTCCCGCTTGTAATGACCATACTGCCCGCAATTGAAACACTGAATCTTAGACATATCCCGACGGCGACACTCCGACTTTGCTTTCAATGCAACCGCATGTGCCCCGCGATCACGTGCTAACTGCTGCTCAGCGTTCATCAAATGC
>JAULKQ010010467.1:0-12476 GCA_032356285.1 Smithsoniella earleae | reverse complement strand
CCAATCAATCATTTTGGTATGTAGCTTTAGCATGCTATACAGAAAGGTACGGCATGTCGCGTGATGCAGGCAAGATTGGTGCTGAGGTCACTCTTTGGGGGCCATACTGTATTCCATGAATTTTCGGGCGGGCACAAACTGGAAATGCGACCCAGACAGAGCTATTTATGGTGTTTCTCTCGCTCATACTCCATCGAAAATCGCAGTATCCAAGGCTGACCTCAGAAGCTTGATGGATACACAGGCATTTGTCAGCGTGTGGTCAGAGTTGCGAATGAGAAGCACGTAGATCACTTTCGGCACAACTGGAGGGTAGTTATTCCGACTCTGACCGGCCAGCAGATTTTGTGAAGTTTAGGGCATGGTAACTCAGTTTTGGGACAGGACACCACCCTGTCTGTTGATTGGGTAGGCATTTGCAGCCAAAGGGGTTGATCAAGCGTTCTTTTCTACACGGTCACTGTTACTGGGTTTTGGGTACCGACCAATTATCATAGATCGACGGCTGATCATCACTTTCATTGTCAATATGCTACCGTGGTGTCGCTAGCACTGGGCTAGGTTTTAATCTGGGATTTGCCATGAAGTATTTGAATAGAGGTAGGCCACATCTCTGGCCTGTGATTCAGGCCTGCGCCAGCTCCCTGTTTATTCTTTATGACCGTGTTTATTCTGCAACTAGAACAGCAAGAGCTGGATTGGTTCTTATTCTCAATTTATTGGCGAGCGGGAGAAATCTTGAAAGAAAGCCCTTTCAGTCTCTCTCTCGCTGACATGTCACTGTGATGTAATCAGTACATAATAGGAGCTCAGGAGATACTGGGCGCAGTTCTAAGGACGTGCATGAGGGTCGGGTTAGAGCCAGTTCCCACACAACGGAGTGGTGCACAGACAGAGATTGAGCTGCGTTTGCTTGTGGTCAGGCATACACACTTTCGAACAATACATGAACTACACCTATTTAATACCTTCATTTTAAATCATCATTTGAAACGCTAACTTTGTTTCTCCACTGCAAGCAGATGTGGGTTTCATTCAGCTCTGAAGTTAGGGCAAGTTTCAACTCTTGCACTGCACGCGATTCTGTTCCCGTAGACGAAACAGAATCACACAAGCAGCACAGGGCCACACAGATTTGAATTAAACATAGTCAGAGTTTGCCTTCGTCTACCATTTTATGGAGCAAGTGATGTGAGCCTGGAACTTGACTGCAATGGGCTGAAGAGAAGCTGGCCCTTGCACTAGGCTGCATCCTGTTTACAGATCCTGCGAGCGTGGAGTAATTGTATGTGCGCTGGTGTTCAACCAGATTCCACATGGAGACCTTAACTGGCCTTGGGTGGGCGATGGTAATCATATTTCTTCTTGCGGTATGTCAATTTCTATTTGCTGAGGCCACTTTCCGCTCTGGGGACCACGGGCAGCCTCACGCGACTGGTTATGGATGAGTAGACAGACGATCTTTACTACTGGAAAGCATTAGATTTTTAGAAAGCGACAGGTTAATAATGAAAGCAATGGAAGCAGTTTTGTCCCGGTAGGCATCTGCTTTCCGAGGTAGATTAAGACTATCTCCGGGGTTTATCTGGTAACCAACACCAGGAGTGGGTACCATAGTGAATGTGAGTTAATACACAGCTGAAAGCGTACTAGTCTGTATCCGGAGGTGGTGGTGGTGCAGGATATTATTCAGCAGGATCTGAGCCGGAAGATCAAGGAGGTGAACGAGGCGAAAGAGAGCCTCCGCACAAAGCGGAGGACTGCAATTGCTGCCAAGAACAAGGTGTCGAAGCAGCTGAGCGAGCTGAACAGCTTGCTAGTAGGCCAGCAGGATGCGAAGGCAGAGTATGACAGGCTGGCCCAGCAGGTGAGGGCACGTGGGGAAGACCAGCATTCCATCGATGCTGAGATGAACAAGTGGCTGCATCAGCGGAATAGCGCGGAGGACTGCCTGCGTCAGAGCCAGTCGGATCAGGGCTCTGAGCATTCCCGCATGCTCAAGCTCCAGGTATGTTGGTATCCCTGGTTGCTGTGTTAGATTGCCTTGGATAGGGGTTGCAGGTGCAGGTGTTGTTGTGTGCAGGAGGCGGAGCAGGGGGCGCGCTGTGAGTGGGAGCAGGCGCGGCTGGACGCCCAGCAATGCCAGAACGACGTCAGGGATACGGAGAGGTACATTGCAAGGCTCGAGCACGCCACAGGGGCCCATGCAAACGCCAATAAGTTCGAAGACGGGGCTGGGGAGCTCCTGGAGGCCATTGGGCATGCGTACAAGCGCAACGTCTTTCAGAAGGCTGTCATCGGGCCGATCGGTGCCACCATCGCCCTCTCAGACACCCGGTGGGGGTCCTCCCTCAGCCGGTGGCATGTGCGCGGGCTGACACTGTGACTGTGACTGTGACTCTGCAACCAATGTGCAGGTACTCGGCCACCGTTTGCGGTGCACTGGGGGCCTTCCTGTCATCCTGGATCGTAGATAATCGGCAGGACCAGCAGGCGGTGTGGAGGATTGCTCAGCAGCCCCCCAATCGGCGCCGGGCGGAGCCGAAAGTGTTTGTGTACTCGTACAGACACGACCTGTACAACATTGGGGCTGGGGACCGGCCTCCCGAGAGCATTGAGACCATCCTGGATGTGATCCGTGTCCGGCCGGAGTACTCTGAATACCGGGCTGTCATTCTTAACCTGCTGGTGGACCAGTGTAAGATTGAGAGGACGGGGCTGGCTGTCTGCGAGCAAGCCGGGCAGGCCATCCTGTCTGACGCCTCCCTGTGGCACAATCTCGCCAAGCTGTACTGTATCGATGACCGCAACGGTCCCGTTGAGATGTCGCGAGGGCGGAACTCTCAGAGCGTGTGGCCCTGGCCCAGTGGACGCCCTGTCCCCCAGCCCCTGCTGTCTATGGTACGCTCCGCTGTGTTGTACTTGGGGCTGTGCTGGTACGCGAGGGGAGAGTGAGGCTGGTGTGTGGTTTAGGATAATAGTGAGGTCCTCCAGGCGAAGCGCGAGCACCTCCATCTGGTTTTGCAGCAGCTGGAGCGGTGCCAGGAGCTGGTGGGCGAGAAGAAGCGGCGACTGGACGCTGCGGAGGCGGAGAAAGCCTCCTGCCTCCGCCAGCTGCACGAGATTGAGGCTCGCTGCAGGAGGTGCGGCTCCCTGCGGGGTTTGCAAGAACTAACAGTCAAAGTCCAATAAGTCAAAGCATGGATGAAATCAAACATGGCCTGTTGTTTTCTTATTGCTAGGTATACAGCGGGAGCAGTATCAACTTGTCCGACATCGTTTGTAGCCAAGCTTGTTGCTTGAAAGCATGATGCTTGAACCATGGTATGAGAATTTCGCCAACCTGTGGTGAAAAGCGCACAGAATCACCGTTTTCGTATGATTGGGATTGTAATTGATTTGGTGGGCGCGGCGCCGTAGGGCCCAGGATGAGCTGCAGCGAGTGGAGGGGAGCCGGCCTCACACAAAGGCTAACGCTGATGCTGAGCTGGATGAGTACATTGAAGCGAGCGGAGATGCTGCTGTGGAGATCAAGCGGTTGCAGGCGGAGATTGAGGATCTGCAGCAGTCGGTGAGGTTCTGCTTCCCTGTGGCGCTGCAGCAGTCACTGGTGGTCGCAGTTCTGAGGCGCGGGGTGTGTGCAGTTTGAGAACGCTGAGCAGCAGTTTGGGGACATCGATAAGGAGCGGAGGCAGTTTGATGAGCAGCTGCAGGTGATGCGGGAGGAGTCGGCAGGCAAGATCCGGTTTCTGAGTGATGCGGAGCGGCAGAAGCAGATTAAGGCTGCAGAGAAGGATAAACTGCGGGCGAACCTCAACCATCATGAGAGCGCCAGTGAGGAAGCCCTGGAGTCGAAGAGGCAGCTGGAGGAAGTGTATAATAAAGCGCTGGAGGTGTGCATGGCTGCTGTGTTTTGTGATGGGTGACTTGGCTGCAAAGTTGGAGTAGACTGTGATCTCAAAAGCATCTGCATGAGTGGTTACTAGGAGCCTAGCTCTCAAGACTGTGTGGATGTGTGAGAAAGGCGAGCACATCTTTGCACTGCTTTCTACCATCTGGGATTGTCTACAGTTGTTACTACCACTGGTATTTTATTTATTACTGTATCTACTACGAACCTTGGCAGTTTAGCAGGGGTGAGGGTTTAGGTGTCCTTGATTTGTGTGGAATGTCTGAAGGAGGCCCAGTCAGGGTGTACGGAGGAAGAAGCGAGGGCAGCTGTGCCGATGCTGAAGAACAAGATCATGGAGCTGAAGGGCGACTTCATCCACAAGAAGAACTTGGACCTCGATGCTGTGCTGCAAGAGCCCGAGGAGATGTCCAAGCTGGCAGACACGCTCCATAAGTTTGCGAAATCTCATGACAAGGTTGCCGGAGGGAGCGTCGGGGATCTTCAGCATGCTCAGGTGAGCTGAAGATGAGCCACTGGCCGGGGGGGGTCACAATGAAATCAGCCCGGCCTCGATGTGTCCGTTGATTCTGTAGCGCTGTGTTTTGGTGTTCATGTTTGATTGGTTGCATGCGCTTACCGTTTCAGTGCTCGGGCTTGTATCACCGAGGGCCCTTTGCCTTGGAGGAACGGGAGTACTGTCACTATGTGTGGTCACTGTAGTGAAGCCTGAATAGCATAACACCTAGGGGCAACCCTTCCTCAATATAGGGTCTTCCATAAGTGGGGTTTTTTTTATACTGTGATTTTTTTAGACTAAGCGATAACAGGAACCAAAATAGGATGCTTACAGTTGACTAAATGTGATTGTGAGAGAAAGGACTGCCATACCAGTGTGCTTGCTTCCTGGGGCTAGCTGGTGACTGTTGGAATGCAAAATGCAGGAGAAGCTAAAACTGGAAGTGGATGTTAACAGGTTGCGAACTAAGAACATCGAAGATTTGGTAAGGGTGCAGAATGAGAGCCTCATCGTTCGGAAAGAAAGATTCCAGGCTATTCGCAGCGATACGGATGCGACCATCAGCCAGATGTTTAAGAAGATGCTCAAGTGTGGCCGAAACTGGAAGGGGAAGATTGACGTCAATCACGAGGAGCAGTCTCTCAATCTCAGCGTCACTCCCAACAAAGGTGCGGCACCTGCTCGTCCATTCGTCAGCAGGTGCTAGCGGTTGCCAGGCGATCAATAACGTGTCGGTTTCAGGAGCCAATACGGAAGGCTCTGCTGCTGTAAAGGATATGAAAGCGCTCAGCGGAGGTGAGCGAAGCTTTACGCTGGTGTCGTTTATTCTGGCACTGGGGCAGGAGATTTCGACCCCGTTTTTTGCGATGGACGAATTCGACGTTTTCATGGACGCTGTAAATCGTAAAGTGGCGTTAACGTCGATCCTGAAGTTTGCTTGGGAGCTGTCGAGAACGCAGTTCATCCTTCTATCACCGCTGGATATGTCGGTTGTAAAACAAAGCAGAGAGGAGCTCAACGCTGATATGCGGACGGTTGCAAATGGTGTCAAATGTGAGGAGATGCCTGAGAGCTTCATCAAGTGCTTCGGAATGAAACCTCCCCGAGAAGGAGCGAGAGCCCACTTCGCTTGATGCCCCCTGCGTTATCACAGTCTTGTGGCATGTACCACAGCGGAAGCCGGTCCGCACACGTATTTGGACATCTTATTTTAGATAGCGGTTTCAACAGCAATTGGATGTTGTTTCCAGCTGACTGAGGTGACCCAGGCGGGCACTGAGCATGATTTCCTGTTTGCAATATGGCAGTTGGCGTTATTTCAAAAGCAATGCGTGATACAGACTCTGTCCAAGAGTGCTGCGCAGCCTGGACCAACATGTTATGAGCTTGGTGTGATAAGCTTGGTGTAAGTTGTGGGGAGAGACAAGGCGGTATGTGCTAGTATTCTGTTGCATGTGGTACATACACTGGAATTTCGTGTCAGAGTCGAGATTATACCTAATGCTAGTTTTCTCAACCAACTGCCGGTAATTATGCGTGCATACAACATGTGACGACGGCCTCATCAGTTGAAACTAAACAGCGCCTTCATATCTTGCATGTGTGGAACCACACATTCTGTACAGTACAAATTAGATGCGTCCTGTTCTAGCCAAGAATGCCAGTCGTCACATCAACTTGGTTTCTAAAAGTCATATTGCACAATTATCCCATCGTATCCCTTGGCGATCCCACTTCTAGAAACACTCAAAAAAGCGTCCAGAGCAGCAGTTGGCCGCGGAGGCCACCTGCCGCTAACACGGTCCACAGCATTGAGCTTAGTGTACAGCACACCTCCCAGCCCGTCTGCACAAAGAACCAGGTTTCATGTTTCCATCCAATAAAAGCAAGGTAGACGTTGAACCGTAAATTCACTCCAAGTGTAGGAAGAAAACCTTGAGACTCTTGCAACCGGGACCACTCCCCTTCAGCGGCAGAGATATCGCCCAGCGCCCACAGAAACGCAGCTGTAGCACACCTTACATCCAGGAACTCGGGGTCCTTTCTCAGGATACTGCGTGCGACTCGTAGAGCTTCCTCATCACGCTGCACCAACCAACCTTCTTGCATCAACTGTGCAAAACAATCATACTGCATCCAGCACCTATGAACAGGCAAGTTTGCAAACACATCAGCTGCCAACCGCAACAGGATCACAACTTCGTCCTCACCTGCATTTGGCAGTTCGCGAGTGCCAAGTTGGCCAGAGCAACCGACTCTAGTTCCGGAGAAGCTGCAGCTGCCTGCTTGTAGTGTGTGCATGCCAGCTCCCATTCCTGCAATGCCCCCTCTGCATTTGCCAGCTGGTTCAGCACCAGCCCTGCAAGCACGGCACTCTGTCAACACCACCAGCACGTCTACGTACACAGCGAATGAACACCACTGCATCAGTGGCCTGAGTGTCCCAGAAATCGAGTTTACATAGCAATCTGTGACAGCGGTTCACCACACCTACTACAAAGACTGCCCACAGCTTAACAAAGGCACCAGCTGTAGCACTGCTCACCTGAAGGCTGGCCGGCAGCGGCTTCGAGATCGTACGCTTTCTGGAGATCATCTCTGGCCTCTCGCCACCGCCCAAACTGCAACCTTGACGTCCCCCGGTTGCTCCATGCGTTAGGGTTGTCTGGGTCAATCGCAATGGCATCACTCCACGCTCTATCCGCTGCCTGCAACAACATCAAAGATCCACTTGGAGGTGAGCAGTGCACAGGTCAAGCCCGAAGATACACCAATCACCCAAGGGCTCCAGCAAGGAGCGCAATCTCCGATGGTGCCTGACTTTGCCTTAACCAACACCTGCGACTGGAAATCATACATAACAATAATAGTCCTACGTCGGTTTAGAAGTGACAGGCTCAGGGCCAGACTGGACTCGACAAAACTGGAGGTCTGCAGCATCTGCGTCAGGCACAACTCAGCAAAAAGCAGCAGCATCCAGACCAGCTTCAATCAATCAAATCAAGCATACAGTGACTCGGCCATCAAGAATGAAGCGCTATGATGGTGTAACGCTCAGTGCATCAACACGCATGTTGGAAAAGCGCCGAAACCCTTTCGGATCACTCTAGAGTGCACTCAACAATTACGCGCCATGGGAAGTTAGATCCAGGACCCACACTCACCGCAGTACGAACTACCAAACTCCCGCGTTAGCATACCATTGAAAAAGTAGCTACCCCTGTCGGATCTGATTGAGTATTGATCCTCATCCTTTGCATATATAGTGGCTCATGATTGTTACATTTCGAACAGTGGTAGTTGATCTCTTTGCTGGTCTACCAGGCTGTGGGTTTAAGCGAGTCACCCAGGTCTTCCATCACTATGGCCCACACAGAAGGGGGTGCCACAGGGGTACACACAGCCTCCTGTAGTCTCCTACTATCTTGGATTACCCTGGATCTCCGAACTGTCAATTACTACCCGCCAATTCAACACTTGGCTTGAATATATCCCGAATGCTTCTGACAGTTCAATTATACGAGCAATGTACCCTCACTAATGAGCAAAGTTGCATTCCATGTAGACAATGTTTCCCAAGGTAAAGCACCTGGCAAATGCATCACAGCTGCATGCCATACAGCAAGGGCAAACACCCTCAATTCATTTGGTGGGCATGGATGAAACAGGTGAACGATTGTACATGCAATACTGCTACAGAATCTGGTGGTGTTGCAGCTTCAGGTCCTGAGCAGCCACAGTACTCTTGGTCAGAACACACTGAGTCAGGAAAGACGCACAGAGCATGTTTGCCACCATATATACCTTTGAAAAGTCAGCCTACATGTGAGGACTAGCGGGGCCCCATGTGAGTATGCCGACGAGAAGGTGAAAACACTACGACTAGGATTTTCGTTGTTGGGTTGGATAGAAATCGCTATTCGCTTTAACCGATCAGTGGTACTTACAGCGACGAAGAGGACGCGTGCCGAGTGTATAGCGGAAGCATGGCTGTACTGAAGAGCGAGCTCTGGCTCCGAATGTGGTAGCGGTAGACGCCTCAGCAGCCCATCTAGGTGCTGTCTCGTCTTAAAAGGTACCAGAGATCCCAGGGGCGATTGAAGTACGAGGATATCCAAAGAAGACGAGGCGACACAGGAACGCGAGGTGGGATCAGGACTACGAGGCTTCCTCTTGTCTTTCGCTTAACGTTTTACTGGCCAATGGGACCAGCATTTTACCGTAAAGGAAATGAGTCGAGCTTGTTTGTAGAAAGGGAAGGTTTCATTACCTGCGTTTTACACACGAAATGGAGAAATTTGAACAGAGAAGTTGGCAGCGATAGATGGCTGGACGGCAGATTACGGGCTGTTTATGAGTGCAGTCGGAATCAAGTAGAACAATGCTCTGATAAACGATTGGAGAAGTTTAAATTTGTCCCTGAGGATATTGACAAACACGGAGCTCTTCCGAGGCCTGCATGCAACGGGGCTGAACAATCCGTTACACCGGTTCGAAGCACGGCCTCGTTCAACCGTGTTGAAAGTAGGGAACTGAATCTAGAACTTGGAACTAAGTCATGGTTGGTTTTGTAACACCTGTGTGCTTGAGGCAACTAGTGACGACATTGATACAGTGTTCCAGGGAGTGAAGAACCGGCCATGTACTTGAAAAGGAACTTCACAAAAATCTTCTACAAGTCGAGAGCAGGGATGATATGCAGACACTCTGTGACTCGGCATGGCTGCGGCGTGAGAAGATCTCAAGTGATACCTGGGGCACATTTTCATGCGGGTTTCGCGTGCATTCATTCATGACTCATGTCTGCTATGTTGTCGTTAGCAGTTAGGAAACGCGTTCTTGTGATTCTTGTAGTTTATACGGAAATATTCATAGACTGTACCGGATTCTCCAATAGTGTGTCACTCTGGATGTAAGAATCAGTTTTGAGTACCGCACGCACCACAGGATCGCCTCCTGCGGCTAAGGCTTTGTTGAAAGTTGCCGTTACTCGAGCGTCGATGCTTCCCCTGGGTAAAGCGTGGCAACTCCGTTCGGTTGCAACCCATGCAGTCAACGCTGTTGCTGCCAAACCCCACATGTCCCGTCGACTGGACTGCACCAGAGTCAAATTAAGAGCTCAGAACGAGACCACCTGTCTTTTCTTGTTTCGGTGAAAGTCAACAGTGGCGCACATTAAGGAGACCAAAGCCTGGCTCTGATCTTACATGTTTGATGCTAGAATCTGAGGGCTCTGGAGTGGCGTTGGAAGCTCTGATAGAACGTAACGTTACCTATATCGGTTATAAAATCATTGTTGTGGCTTGAGCACATTCTTTTCACCAACGGTTTGCCCGTCCCTTTGGGCGTGCGTATCAGCAGCTCGTAGCACATTACAAGCAGGGCAAACCTGTTTGGATGATATCTTAGCAGGTAAAGAAGTGTATCGCTTTCTACTTTGTTGATATTTAGCATCTTTGGTTGCTGAGGGGCCCTGCAATCGAAAATAATGCATGTTTAGCTAGACAAACTATCTAGATAGACTCCCTGAACATTGGCCGTTCCGTGAACTTAGTTACGGATTCTTACACCTGCAGCGGGAAGTAACTCAGTTAAGTGCAAATTATGGAAATATTGCGCTCTTTCATCGCTTCTAGGTCTCTCAATTATCCAAGCAGAAGTTAATCTCGCACCTCTTATTGCCAGCAACCTCGTGAACGCGGCGTCGTACAGATAATATTATCAACTTGAAGGAGGGTTTCCATCTTACAGCCTTTCCGTTGTTTTGTTTACGCTAAGCAATCAAAGAATCGCCGTTTCCGGATTTGTTCGAGAGGTAAACTGAGTCGGGTTGAAGAGAGTTTGGCACGGGTCACGTGGCAGTTCTTGAGGTTTCGGGATTGGTTGCCGCGCACGTGGGTCCTAACTACACGCATCTACAAAGCTCATTAGGACACGCAATCTTGCAGCTGTAATCGTCTCGCCCTCCTGGGGCGCAATCTCCAATCCCATAAGTCGCCGCTTGAGTGCAGACTTGAACGCGTTGAAATAATACACAATTCAGTTCAGCGCACGTGAATAAGGAGTCAATCGCGTATACAATAGCCCTAGCTCTCTGCACGTAGCATCTGCAAGAGTGTGGCACGGTGCATTGTCATAACATACCATGAACGGTCTACCTTGCCCCAGTGCATCGAGCGTGTACTTAAGCTCTCTCAAGAATGATGCGGGGTCAGCTCCTTTGCAGCCACCTACTATGGTCCCTGTTTTCACTCCCCAAGCGGTGTAACACGCGAATATGATTTTTAGATGTATGTTGCAAAAAATCGAACGCACGTTAGCCATAAAAGACTGGATATTTCCGATTGTTGATTGGATGCGACAGGAACTCAAGTGCATGCTCCGGAAAATCGCATGATCGGACCTGATGTGGAATTGCACGCGTACAATGAATGAACGTATGCGATTCTGAACGCGTCCGATAATTCAGTAAAACTGTACAATACTGTCTGTGCTGTATCTAAATGACGCTTAGTGCCGTGCATCCTGAATTCCATGCATCGAACTATGCAAGGCAATGTATTCGCCACAAGGTGGTCAGCTCAACTATACATACAAACGGTAGGGTTAGATCCAGTAGAGGTTCTCTCGCAACGAGAGGAGTAACTTATGTTACATCTGGATCAGCGCAATTTGAGTACATGCTTTGACGGCTCCAATAATTCTTTTTCATGATCCTTTCCGCGCAACCATCGATACAACCCACTCCTCGAACTATAAGAGAGTGGATGTGTATTTGTACAAGCTAGGTCAAGAATTCCCTTTTAATTCCCCGAGGCAGCATATTTTACCGTTCTTTGTTTTAAGCCTTGGAATGCAAAGGCCTGTGACAGGAGTGACAGGAGTGGCCTTTGTGAACTGTACATTTTTTATTATTCTGCCTCGCTTCTTACTCTAAACAAGTGCTCGAATAACCAAAGTCCATGTGAAATTTCATCCACTGTTGAAAAGGTGTTGAATACAGTTTCTTAATTCCATAAATATTCTGCGTAAATCATCGTTTCCCGGGCATACTTGTAGCACCTGCGATTCGTTTGTATGCAGCTAACCACTTCTGCCGCTCATGACTGAATGCACCTGGAACTGCACTGACTGATTTAATGAATTGAGTAGTTCCTGTATGTGGCCATCGTGAATGTTTGACAAAAAAAATAAGTGCTAGTTAATGATTGCACTACAAAAGCAGACAATACATTTTACCAATGTTTCCTCGGCGCTCATGAGAAATCTCAACGCATTTTTTGTGATTGGACTCCCCCTTGTGTTGTCAATGCTGTCTATCTTGCCTATGAAGCTGCATCAACAAATGTTGTTGCATATGAAAGAGTTTGCATCCATGCTTCCTCGAGCAAGGTCGTCAGATTTCCATGTGAATAAGTCTCACTCCAGAGTACACGGTACACGAAACGGTGGTGCTTTTTTTGCTGCTTTCCAACAGTTCGCAATTTAAATTACCATTTCTGCAGGTTTTGGAGTATGGGAAACATATTACTGTGGCTAAGAAGCGAACTCGTAGCTGAGCTGACTGACGAATTATGTACTTGAACACTCTTGGTGATGTGAATTTGCAAAGACAATCACAGACTTGCCTTCTTAACACCACAGGTCTTTCTCCTTTCTCCCCACAACATGCTGTGTGATAGGAAGGACTGGCTTCTGAACTTGTGGAAAATTAAGCGACACAATTCAACCGCAACAAAAAAGCACTTCAACCACTAAATCCTTGACATCTGTCACCAGCTTTGCTTTACAATGAACCGGAAACTTTGCCCATTTTCGTCGTGCTATTGTGAGGCATCACTATAACAAAGCAAGACTACACGTTTTCTCTGCCAGTAACATTGTGGATGCAATTAAAGCATATTCAGGAATGACACAGCTAGTCTTGTAGTTGACTCAACCAATGTAAAACAAGAATCACTCACAGGACGGAACTTCAGCTCCTTGTTGAAACCCATGTCCAATATTCTTAGCCATAGACCCAACATTCCGTTGGAAAATGAACCTATTGCCTCGAATCAAGGACAC
>JAULKQ010010456.1:0-12486 GCA_032356285.1 Smithsoniella earleae | reverse complement strand
TGCCACTTAAGCCACCTGCACAGATATGAAATCCACTCCTCTATACAGCTTTGAGCACAGAGGGATGAGGAGTCAAGGTTAAAACCTCTACGACAGTGTCAGAGTTGGATGAAAGGCACCGAGGGCTTCTGTAAGAGGCACTCAATTACGCTTGCTCGAAAATGCACTCACGAAAGGCTGTGAAAGCGCACCACGGACGCCAGCAGGTCTGTCTCTTTCATACACAACCCCATCGCTGTGGGCACTGCCATGCTTGCTGCCCAGTGGGTTGGCAAGGTTTCGGGAGAACGCATCACGCTCAGATTGCAGGACGTTGCCACCTAGTGTGCACGAATCAGGAAATGACTTCCGGCCGAGCACGCTGGGATCCACTTGGACTGGGAGCATGCTATTCGACGGGCTTCGGCAAATCATCGCGCCGTTTAGGGTGATCATGGGAATAGCCGCGGAGCCGCTGTCACTGGTGGCGCGCCCTGTACCTGAACCAGCTGTGGCAAACGAAGTCGTCCCCTTGGTGACACCATCACTGTGAGACCGACCGGAAGCCACCGCAGGGTGGGTGAACTGTTGAGAACCGGTGTCAGGGGTGGAAGGCTGTTTCAGGCTGTCAGAAGCAGGATCAGTTGTAGCATGGCTGCTCTCGTGCGTCCTGGGAGTGGCCAGAGCGGCGTTGGTGAACTTGTGACGCTGGAGTGCGGCGGGGGGCTGCACATACACATATCTACTGCTGACAACTGACATGCCGCGGTCGCTGCGGAGGCTGCCTCTGCTGCTGTGCGATGAGCCAGCTTCACTGCCTGAGCTAGATCTGCTGGAGCTACGGGCTACGAATGGTCTAGAATGTGATCGGTGTGAGCGGGGGGAAGGCTGAGGCACACAGTGCAGGTCTCCGTTTCGGAGACCTGCGGTGGAATCTCTGACGAGGGCGATGGTTTGAGATTCGTCAGGGGCGCTTGTGCCCTCGTACTGGGAGTGGACGGTAGACAGGGCGTGCAAACCGGGAGAGGGGGGTCTGTGGAGGGGGGGGACGGCGGGGGGCAGCCCGTTACTGCAGGACAAGCCGAACCCATGGTTACTCAGGCCGGTGCCAGAGGCGCCGAACTTGTGCATTTTGAGGACTGACTTGGACTCCAAAGCGCCGGAAATGTCGGCGTCGACGCCTGACATGACGGAGTCACCGGGGGCTGTTGGCCCCGCGATGTCGTCCTCGAGCACAGAAGGGGTGGAGTTCAGCATCAGGTTCTTCATCTGGTGGACATAGTTCTGTGACAGTGTCGGGTCGTCACAGTCGCCGCCCAGGAGGGGCATGTCCCGGAACTCGTCGACGTTTGGTAGAACCTGCGATGTGGAGGGCTTCGGGATGCGGGATGGCACATTGGTAGACGACCCTACAGTGCTGAGGAACGAGGAGTTTGTCGCCGGATCGGGTGGGGAACCGGCAAGCGCAGGAGCGACCTGGATGACCTGTGGCTTTTCTGATAGGCTGCTGGGTACGGCAAACTTGGCGTCCAGAAGTGACTCACCGGCAGCGCCTTGGACAGTGCTTGCAGAAGCCCCGTCCAGCATGGTTTCAGACTCTGCTTCCTGCTGGCCTGAAGGCCCCCCGCCGCCTGCTGTAGTAGTTGTGCCGTCCTGTGAGCCCTCCATGATAGAGTAGAGTGCTCGTGATCCTCTCCCTTTGCCAGCGGACTGCGAAACAAGCGGACCAGGGAACTTTTTGGCCAGTCCCCGGGCCATGTGGCCGCCGCCACCGCCGCCACCCAGCGGTTCGACCAAAAAACTGTCATCGTTACCTACCATACTCTCGCCATCCACGGACGACAGCATGCTTGCTTCAGGAACCGGGCCATAAACATAGCCGATTTCTTCCCGGAAGCGCCTATCGAAGTTCCCCCGTGCGGCGGAGAATTTCTGACGGAAGCTGGACGATCCCATGTGAGCCAGCGACGAGCTGCCCCCACCCTGTCCCAATTGTGAGGGGAACTGAGTCATCGACAGCTCAGGCTGCAACTCCGAAGCAAACTCAGTCAGCCCGCCCATTGACGAAGCGTACTGGGACAGCCCACCTTGCATGAGGCTGACGTCCTGCTGAGAGCCTGACTGGTTCACAGGGCTACCAGCATCCTCTTGCGAGCTTTGCTCATGCAACAACGGGTTCATGACATGCCCCCCATCCACAGGCTGAACAAGAAAATCTTCTGCACCGTCAGGAACTTGAAATGAGTCTCGCAATAAGCAAGCTCCAGTAAATATACATTCTTAAGCTGTTTGAAAAAGTGTGGCTAGATTTGGCATTGAAAAACTTCAATCTTTGACAAATGAACAACAGCTTGCAAAGCAGTTGGCGAACCATGTGAATGGGTATACGGAACGGACAGTATGCGCAGAGCACCATCCTAAACGCGGTATACTAAACGACTGGAGACGGGTTGAAGAAAAAGTTAAGGGTGAAGCTTGTTGAAAAAGGCGACGAATCCAAGCGTCAAGCTTGCGAAAATATGTTCTCGGCTGGAAAAGTTTGTTTGGGCTCAAAAGGCTTCAAAAAAGGACCTCCCTGTCACAAACGAAATTGTATAACTCGGCTTTTAGCTTTTCAACACAAAAAATCCAAGTTTTGATGAATTCGATAGCTCGGCGTCGCCATCACTCGGCCGAAAACTCCGTAACAATGGTGTCCGAGTTAATGTGAACTGTACTGACGGCAATGGGTCCAGAGAAACCAGCAACAAAGCCTAAAATGCCACACCTTCGTCAACTTGCGAGGTGTCAGCTGATACAACTGATGGTTCACAGAGCAAGTGCTTGTAGCTGTCGTGCTTTCCGGAATCTGCCTGAGGTCCGAGAGGCTCTGTTACTGGCGCACACGACACTGGATTTCCCGCCGGAATCTGGTTTCTTGCTGGGACTAAAGCTGACTTGTCATCTGCCATTAGCGAGATGTCCGCGGTTCCAACATCTAATGCGTCAGACATACCACCGGTATCGCCGTCCTGCGCAGAGGAGCCCAATGATTGAGAAAGTTGGACAATATTTGACCAAAAAATTCCTGTAGCCTGGACTGCTGGAATCCGTCTCTGCTAAGAGTGAAGGCACGTTTCGTAATCTGCTACCAACTTAAAATAATTGAACAGTTCGACGTTGTGTAGAGAGGTCCCCTGTGATTCCTTCCGAACAACATAAAACATTGGTGATGCAAACTATGAACGGGCTTGCTGAAACACAGCGTGTGCGATTCTTGGAATCTTACTATCAGTGTGCAAGTCCAAGACATTGCTGACAGATGTTCGCAATGGCACAAGAACCCTCGGACAACCGTAAGCTTCACTAAAATCAAAACAAGAGTGCAGGCGTAGAAACTGCGAAGATATTCAAGGTTTACGAGCAACGCGCTTACGCTAGCTTTACGATGCTGCGTAGTGACCTGACTGCTTGACGTTATGCCAGCGACAGAAAACGGGATGATTCCAAGTAACAAACGCCCGGATAGTAGCGGAGCACTCCATGAACGCGAGAAAACTGCTGCTTGCTCAAAGGATACAGTGAACGAATCCGCCGGAACATTGTACATACTGCAAGTGATCTGTAGGATCGCTTCGATGCGACACAGCTTCAAAACTGCAACATACTCGCTGCACTCAGACAAAACAAAACTTCATTTAATACGCTGACAGAATGACACAACAGTATTCTGAATGAATAGGTCTTAGATTACTACTACTCCTCGGTAGCTCGCGTGGCTGCGACTATGTCCCCTGAATCTACAGCAAGCCCAGCCGTAGACTCATACAGAGGCTATGGTGTCTAACTGTGTGATTTTAGGGCTTATTCAGATGCTACTGCTGGCTAAGTTGTCGGCACTCTTGTGCGTTTACCTCGTGCGAGGCAAGGCAAGAACGCACTTTCCATTGAATGCTGACAACATCTGTGGAAAACTAATCTCTCGAGCTGAAACAAAATCACAATCATATCAAACATGAACCGTACACGTCACTGGGTTACCAGCTGTGGCGCGAACTCGGACTTATTCAGCCTACAAAAATGCTTGTGACCCTGCCTAAGACGAACTGGTCGACAAGAATCCTAAACTTTCACATCTGTGTTGAATCTGACGTATGTGCCAGGAAGCTAAACCATACGGGAGCAAGACCAGCGGTGACAAACTGGCCCCATACCCGGGAGTAGAAAGGATGGGGTGCGGTGCTACCAACATAAAAGGTAAAAGGGCTTCTGTTAGTTACTATTATAATAATCGACGTGTATTGTTCCGGAAAAAGTGAATAGAATAGCTGGGTGTTGCGAAAGTAAAAATACTCTTGAAATCGTTCATTATGTCAACCAACGTACCAGCCAAACAACGTCGGCCGCCTGGGTGGCAGCGCGGCAACTTGTGTGTTGCATAACGCAGAAGTTTCACTGCGACGTTAAATAACCGAAGTTTTCTGCCCGATCTAGGCTTACAGGACAGAACTTCCATATTGCAAAATGCGTGATGGAGACCCATGGAACGCACCGGTACTGCGTCATACAAAGAGGAAACTGTGTCATGTATAGCTCCATAGACGTCACTGGATCTGCTGTTCGACGGAAATGTGGAAGTGGAGTAGTTGACAGGCAGTCGCTTCATGAACGGGTGATGATCCAAGAATACCATGCCGCTTGAATTCGTAGCGGTCGCTGCCTCCTTCAGCGCGGTTCCGGAGTTAGACGTGACATCCCGTGAGGTAGAATTGGTTGCGGAGGAGGGCAGAAGATGGAACGGTGCGCCATCAGACTGGCCGTGCTCCGATCTAGTAGACCCTGAACCAGGCACATGGTCGGCACAGTCAGCGTGGAATTGCGACTACCGCAAGATACAGAGTCAAGATACAAGTGACTCGTACCTTGGTACCCAAATGCAGCAGAGTTGGACCGAGGCGATCCTTTCGCGCCTTTCGAGCTTCCAGAAGTGGTTGGAGACGAGTGGAGTGCGCTGGGCTGAGCGGCTGCTGCGGATTTGCGCCTAGGGGTTTCAGGAAGCGTAGGCAGCATATACGGGTCTCCGATGGAAGACGTTACATCTCGGGTGTTTGACGTCACGATGCTTGTTGCGGAAGTTACGCGGTCAGAGTGGTCTATGACTGCGTGCATAGGAAGTACCGGGAGAGCATAACTACAGCTATCTGCAGTCGGATCACATGCAGTTGGGGAGTGGACGAGCTGGGAGCTCAGGCCAAGGTGAGACGAATCCATCATGGAAGCCCCAAGTGCGCTGGAGAACTTGCTTTGTGTAGGCAATTGAGGTCGAGGCGGATCCACAAATTGGCCACCCTCTGGCAAGGGCTGAGTAGAAGAGGAGAACAGCAGGTTGTTGGTGTGCCTGCGCTCCTGGTTGTTGCCGGAGCTATTTGACGCTGACTCGTTGAAAGATGTAGCAGGTGACTCGCTGACTGTGGGCAGTGACAGTGGGTGGGCAGCATGGGCTGCAGTGGGACTTGTCTGCTCATTCACATAGTTCACGTGACCGCTGTTAGCACCCAGGGACTGAAACATGCCTGTACTTGCTGGGTTTGTATCCTGCACTATGCCTAGTACTGATGACAATGATACTAGCTCGCGAAAAACTCACGCAATGCTGTCTGTTTTCCCGCTCACAAACCAGTTAGAACGGAACATACAAATGAAAACTGATGTCTTGTTGCTGGAGATACCTTCTGCGCACTGTTTGAAACCTGGCTAGCAGACCTTAATGAAGCTTTGCTCCCATTGGTGCGGAAAAATTGTGCAATTCGGGCTGCGTCTGATTGGACGTCAGAGCTGAGGCTCGGAAGCTCGGAGGAATTCGTTGATGATGTGCCAGATAGCATATCATTTTCGTCGTTAAGTTGTCTGCCTGCACGTACCCTGACGCCCCGTTGTGATGTGCTTGCTCGTGGTAACGCTTGATTTTGTTCGGAGGAATGATGCTGCGTACCCAATAGCTTTTCGAGAGCCACGGGTGAATCAGGAGCACGCCCTGATGCAATCGTCGCTTTACGAATGATTTGTGCAGCTTCTCTTTCCCCTGGGCTCTTGAAGCGCGGGCTCGTCCCTGGGCCAAGCCACGCTTTACGATGCTTCGGATTGTCTTCGGCCTTCTCGGCGATTGGAACACCCTGCTTCCTTGCTTTGAGCATGGTCGGCAGCCACCACCGTGTGCTGTGAATGGCTTCGATATGCCTCGGCGTGAATGTGCTGTCGGGTGCCCTTGAGATTAACCCGTCGACGAGGCACTCGAGATTTTTGAGAATGCTTTGCACTAGATCGTCGTCTCCAACGGCGTCTCTTTGAACTTCTAGAGAGTCAACTATGCATGAATCAACACTACAGCCCGCTGCTCGTAGTGCTTGTGTTGCTGCTGGACTGGTATGATCTTGGCTTTGACGTGATTCTGAATAGATTCACCTCCTATGTTTGATGCGACTTGGCCGAATATAGTGAACACTACGATTACCTTCGTTACATGGGTTATCAACTACAGTTGTTCTTAAACACACGGAGTGGTTGAGTGAATGTTGCTCAACAAGTGGCATGCTATCTACGCTTCGCTTGCTCTGGAGACGAGGGTTACTTACGAGAACGCAGGAATTTGAGATCTTTATTGTATGGAAACGAGAATTGATTGTGAAACCACGGCGTTCAGAACCTTCGAGCATACCTGTTGGCAGATATTGCAGTGACTCAGTTGGAGGTGTCGATAATTTCTCCAATGAATCTAACACGGAGTCTGTTTCTTGAATCCAAGCAATACTAGCTGCAGGACGATCCTGATATATGCTACTGCTGAACGCTGCCGATGCTTCGTCAGACGTACCAGGCGTGAATTCCAGGCTAGAGGATATACCTCTCGACCTGCAAGGAGCGAATTATGAGCATAAAAATGTTGCTAATAAGCACTTGTGTAGGATTCTCTGCTCACGTATAGCTAGTGACAGAATTACAATCTCTGAATCACCCTGCACTGTGGTCGCGCCCGCACCGCAAGCACGCTTGCGGTGTAGGCGAACTAGAACAAAACCATGAGCATAGTACTTCCGCTGTAAATGAGGCCAGATGCTCTTCATGCGGGCGCTTGTCAACTGGCAAATTTTCCAATATGGTTGAGTTGTTGACAAGAATGATACAAATGAACACGCAGTCGTCACCACGCCGGGTGATAAATAACTTTTCAGATTGATGGAGACAATAAAATTAACAGCTAATCCAACAATCCTGGATCCTCGCTGTGCCATAGTCCGACGCTAGGCAAGAGCACTAGGTATTCAAGCATCGGCTAGCCACAGAGAATATCCATAATTCCGTCTACGAACGTCATAGCGTTATCCCAGAATTTCAAAGTAAATCAAATTGGTACGCACTCTCCTATAACTCCACTCATTGTAACTGTCAATCTACTCAAGTCTAATGTCGTCCCCCGTGAATCGCAAAACAGCTCTTCAAAAATACCATCACCAACAGTAAAGTACTGGATAGAAATAACTCGACTTTACTGATTTCTACATCGGCAGCAAGGACTCCAAGAACAAAATTTTGCTATGCTAATCTTTGCAACGTAACAAGCAGTTGTGCTCGCCCAAACATGCCTCCCAAGTCCAATGTAGAAAATGAACAAAACATAAGAGTTGGAAGAAAATACACCTTGTTCAAAGTTTGATTGAGACATGAAGCGTCATGAAGGTGAACGATGCTCGCACCCGTCCAACACCGTCTTATTTTAGGCCGAAATTGGATTGCTGAGGACAAAAAAACTTATCTACTACCATATGTACGAGTCATGGTATCAGCCACTAAGTGCCAAAAGAATAGAAAATTTTGTGTCAAGCGTATGCCGCCTGTCAGAATAATGTATGCCCCCGTATCGTGTGTACTGCATATGCTGCCACTTACAAAAAGATAAAAAAAAAGGTTGTACCACAGCAATTCACCAGGCAATCTTCTGATGAGAACATAATGTATTCGTATTCCGGTGTGCACTATTACGCGTGCTCTTACCTGAAAGAACTTCCAGTTGACCTGCCTCGAGTTGTGTTGACGCAGCAAGGTGGTGTCGGCCTACTTCAGTCAATTACCCCAACGCCAACGAAGGACTCGCATATGATAAATGATAAACTTTTCATCATCTCACGTAGCCGCGCTGTAAAGCATCCCCAGATTCATCAGCAGAGCCTTCCGCACTGTGTGACCATCCTGAAGCTAAACCGTTTGGAAGTACGCACTACCCAACATCAGAGGGGAGACCTCAAGCACTGAAGTTTTCACCAGCTTCTTTGATTATGTTTCTCATTTAGCCTCACCAGCTACTCCCTGCACCCCGCGGACCCTCATGGGACCTCAGACTTGGTGAATGAATGGAGAGATTCATTAGTACGCGATGATCACTGTCAGCCTAGTGAAATATGCATGCCATTACCAGCAATTGGTATGACGTTCGCTGAATATGCTTACGTAACAGGAATGTGCCCCATTGGCTTGCAAGTTCACCTCCAGACAGCACCGCAGCCATGTTCTCTTTGCATGCAAAGCCACCCGTCCCGAGCAACAAAGCACCACCAGTTTATAAGCATCTGGGGAGGTTGCAGAAATGAACCCGGTAAGGATTACTCAGTTACAAGTCGTTGGGGAACAGTTGTCTTTCATGAGCTGTAGAATGCAGACTTGTAACAAAGATGCTGCTCACTATAAATACAATTGGCACAATGCAGGGCCCTGTTGCCCATGATTACAGTGTCGGCAGTATTCTGCGAGTCTCAGGTATCCCTTCCAAGTTATCTCGTTGATACAATACTGAGGGAGGCTGCCGAAGTTCGATAATTGTACCGAAGCTAGGCTTTCTTCTTGCATTATAACCCGTGCGAAACGTTCACAAAGAAAATATGTTACTGTTCATGGCCATCTTAGTTGAATATCCTGCTTGCATGACTGATGAGAAAGAACATTCTACCGGTCGGATACAGGATTGGTTTTTGTCACACCATCTTATCCCACGTGAGCGCTGATGAACCGCTAGTGCGCTCTACTCTTGTTGCAGTCGGGTCAATTAGTGGCTTTGCAAGCTCTGAAAGTGTGGAAAGAGACGTCAGATCTCTGCTGGATTCTACAACCTCCCATATTTGATCGAACTGAATCGGCCGAAGAGCCTGCTCAAGAAAGAACAGTGCAGCCTGTAATCACAGCTTGATGGTGGAGTGCCGACGCACAACAGGTGGAGCATGTACAAAACCTCATGTATCGAAGACAAGCCCATCATTTCTTAACTATCTTACTGAACCGGCTTATCCTCAATCAACAAATTCTCGTACGTTGTGAACTCTCTGTTGATGGCGCTACTTAACGAGGGGTCCGCAATCAGTGTTACACACCAACTTGTCGAAAGTGAGATTCTCTCTTACGTTGACGAGGACGCGGGGAAAGATGAGAAAATTTTGAAAGTGGGATTACACGTGTATCTGTTGCTGTGAGGAATCTGGCGTTGTGTCTGTGTAGCTCCTACCACGTGAACGTTGCGCCAGCAAATACACAGTGGACATTCAAGATCTTACTTTCCTGGTGTTTAGTGGGCATCTGCAAGGGCATCTGTTTCCCTGGTTTCTCAAAGGGATTCGGGAGTGTTCGTATCTTGGTGATTTTCAAAACGCTGGTCTTCATTTCGTCATTACGATACGTAATTTATTTTTTTTCTCCGTAATTGTTGTTGTTACAAATCACAACCTGCTGGAAAAACCATGGAAAGTGCAGCCGTGTCTCTGTGAATTCTGCTTGAGTTTGTTAGGAATCGAAAAGCGCCAAATCCGTACTGGATTTAATTGATTGTTGACCTCCATTATGTCGTACATATAGTGGTTCGCGGTGTCATGATTTATCATTCAACACACCCCTGCAGCCGCGGTACACTGTGCGTACATTTGAACTTTTTCCCCTCCAGTTTGCGGTCCTGTGTCATGATTTATCATTCAACAGAGTTGGCATCGGTATGCATTGTGCAACATTGCACGACCATGCACGGGTTACATGTTCAAACTCAGCACTGCTTCATGTCGCCCATAAAGCTGCACTCAGACGGCATTGACATGTAACATTTGGAAACTTTCCGGTTATCAGAGCACGTAGGGCTGAGAATATTTTAACAGGTGTAGAGTCATGAAGAGTACGATGTTTACTATCATCGAAGAAGTGCACCTCGATACGCTGTAGATCCATTTGCATGTCGTGGTTCCATATATAGGCTTTTTGTGAGTGGGCTGTTGCACTCCTCAGACTACACTTGCAATGTTCCACTTTCGAGGTGATCTTGCAGCAACTGTCTCGAGGTAACCGTTGTTTACTTGTACCGTTGTTTGACTCATCTTTCAAAATGATCGGGTATGGAGTGCAACGTGCAGTAGTACCGTTTCCACCATGCGATGAAGCTCGTAGCAAGCTCCGGTTGAATCAGGTGTGAAACTGCAAACGAATTGCTTTGCAGCACTTGAGCAGCTGCTGTGCAATGTATGAAGCTTTCTTGCAAGTGATTTCTGATGGAACAACGTATCTCTGGGGCGCATGACCTCAAAGTCCGACAATGGCGAATCCCAGAACTACGGTATAGGAAGATACTGGCCGGTTACAGCACCAGCGACATAAAATTTACTGGTGGCAAGGCCGTGTTGGCTGTATGATAAGGTTGTTAGGGAACGGGCAGACAGGGGCACCAGGCCGCTTTTTAAGTACCCAAGCATCGGGATCTAGTTCCGCGGGATTCGGTCCAATCTGGGCTGTTAGAGCTGGAGTGGATAAAATCTTCCACCAACCGGCTATGTGTACGTGCGTTTTTAGACTCTGGGACGCACAGGGAAAGCAATTGTAGACATTACCTGGTCCAATAACCCGTCACATACGGGATAGCCTACATTTAAGCAGGATATTTACTTCAGTATCGAGCGACGATGTTTGTTCCCATCACTTGCGGGTTTGCCGAGCAAGTACACACCTCGTGAAGCTGACCAACATACTGTTGCAGTTGAAGCTTTATCACGCTTTCGTGGGGCCATGTGTCCCTGACAACTGTCGACTCTTGATAACCACGAATGCGTCTACCCTGATAATATTACACTCCTAAGTCGATCTGCACTAAACGAGGATATTGTACTGCTTTCGATTGCCGTAAGGGACGCTCAATGCCCGAGCAATGTCAGATCATGTGTTCACACAGAATGTCACATAGCATTTCTGACAAGCGTATTTTAGCTCCTCTTCGTGTGTTGCCAGCCAAACGATTTCGAAGGCGTCCCACTCGACAATTCTTGCCTTTTCCGCATGAAGCCACAGTGGCCCTTCAAAAGTCATGGGCCTTAGATACGAAAAACAAGTCCTTGAATCGGCATACCAGCTGTAAAAGTGATCTCAAATTCAACTGATATGGAATGGCTTTCAAGGAATGAACAGATAGCTCTCACTTAACATGTTACACTTGCTTGCTGGCTGTTATCTTGTTTTGACAACACACGCGCTTGCTCAGTACGGAGACTTGGCGGATCGCATGCAAGTGTGTTTTCGGGTTAACGATTCAGGATTTGTATGTATCGTGGACTTTTTCGGAAACAGAGTTCATTGGCCGATGCCGCTGGTTACAAAATGTTCACTGTATCGGTGCATATGCGCTCACAAACCATGTTGCATGCAGATGATCTAAACAACCGTTGAAGCATGCGTCTGTAGCATTTTCCCAGGTTCTGTATTGCGTGTTGTTGAGCACCGATCTTATACCAGGACTAGTGATGCGTACTCCCCAGCATACAGCTAAACACCCGTATACTCAGTATAATATTACTTGGCCTTTTATGCGGGTAGTACCCCTGACCGAGGCTCTTGATGGTCAGAGTCTGCTTGACGCTCCATGCTACATTGAACCCTGACCATTCGTCGTTGGATCCAAGATCTGTAAGAATCAGTCGCCAAGATGTACAATGGACGGGTTCTATGCTGTCTCGTACTGTATAGCAGATGGACTGCTTACATGTTGTCCATGTATCAAAAGTTGCTTTTATATGTACAGTTGATACGGCTTACCACATGTGCTCACTGTCACATTCGAGTACATGCGATAAACAGCCTTTCCGTTCATCAGGTAAGACGAGCAAGTACACAGTAATAAACAAAGTTGTCATCCTTGGTCACTGCAAGTTTCCTAATGCACGACATGCTTGGGACACAACAAGCCTCTCTAATAAAGATACCAAGAGTGCCCGCGACTGAGTGATCCAGCGCATGTTAACACAGAGAGCGAGAGAGAAAAAAAAGTTTGGAATCGCTACACAGTCACGACTCGCAGCAAGACGCACAATCTCGGTACCTTGTCTGTCCTGGACAAGGAAGCGAGTGTTGGCGCAGTGAATTTTGATATGCAGCGTTCAGGAGCGTTCAAGCATCAATGGCGCGCGTCGTGTGCATGTCGCGTGCATGTGTTCGTCCGTTGCCAGCAAAATACCCTGGCGA
>JAULKQ010010445.1:0-12487 GCA_032356285.1 Smithsoniella earleae | reverse complement strand
CCTGCGTCGATTGCCACCAGGCGGAGAAGGAAGACGCGGACAGCTTCGACCACTACGGCGCGATGATCGCCACGGTGGTGACCCCCCGCGATTGCTCGCGCTGCCACCAGCAGATCGCAAAGGAGTTCGAGCGGAGCCACCACGCGGCTGCCGGGAACATCCTGCATTCGTTGGACAACTTCCTCGCGGAGACGGTCGAGGGGGCGCGCGTTCCGTTTGCGCCCCACTCGCCGACTCCCGGGATGGTCGTGACGGAAGTGAACGGTCTGGCGAGTGCGTTCTCGGGCTGTCAGCAGTGTCACGGCAGCTTGGTTGCGCTCCGGTCCACCACGGGCGGGACGATCACGGTCGACGACCTGAAGCCCGACGCCGAAGGGAAGCCTACGGATCTCGACGTCGTCGCGACGATCCTGCGTGACGACAATGGACGACCGCTCTTCGATGCCGAGACGTGGCCGAACACGGGCATCGGGCGTCTGAACCTCGACGGGTCGCGCGGATCGTGCACGGCGTGCCACAGCCGCCACGACTTCTCTCCGCGTCGAGCGCGTCAGCCGGAGAACTGCGGCAAGTGTCACCTGGGCCCGGACCACCCCCAGAAGGAGATCTACGAAGAGTCCAAGCACGGCGTCGCGTATCGAGATCTCAAGGACGACATGAACCTGGACGCCGACAAGTGGGTTCTGGGCCAGGACTACTCGGCCGCGCCCACGTGCGCGAGCTGCCACATGTCCGGCAACATGCGCAACGGTGGTCGCATTTCGCACGATCCCGGCGAGCGCATCTCCTGGAACAACCGTCCGCCGGTGAGCCTGGTGATGGATACCGACGTCAACGGCAAGATCGTCACGGCGACCGATCCGAGCGAGCGTCGCGAGCTCACGACCGATACGGCGGCGGCGAAGCGCGCGCGCATGAAAGAAGTGTGTTCGCATTGCCACACTCCGGACTACGTGAATGCGTTCTACGATCAGTACGACAACCTCATCATTCTCTACAACGAGAAGTTCGCGAAGCCGGGCCGATCGATCATGGGCGCGCTCGCGGAGAACGGGCTCTTGTCGAAGACGCAGTTCGACGAGGAAATCGAGTGGACGTGGTTCTACCTCTGGCACCACGAGGGACGCCGCGCGCGCCACGGTGTATCGATGATGGCGCCGGACTACACCCATTGGCACGGCATGTTCGAAGTGGCGGAGCGCTTCTACATCGAGCTCATCCCGCAGGCTCAGGAGATCGTGGAAGAGGCGCGCGAGCACGGAAACGAAGAAGCCGCCGTCGCGGTTGAAGCGACGATCACCGAGATTCTCGCGCGTCCCGAACACGCGTGGTTCCAGCAGGGCGCCGCGGATCAAACCGATGCGATCCGAGCCGCGATGCAGGAGAAGTACGGACAGGGCGCGGCCGCGCCAGGGGAAGACGAAGACTGATGCGCCGTCGCGAGCTATTGGAGATCGGCGCCGCGGGAGCGGTTGCGGCCTTTTCGGCCCGCGACCGTGAAGCGGCGGCCGCTCTCGACACCAAAGCCGAGCCGGGCGGCGATGCGAGCGTGGAGTGGAGCAAGGCACCGTGCCGATATTGCGGCACCGGGTGCGGCGTCGAGGTCGGTGTGCGCGACGGGCGCGTAGAGGCCGTCCGCGGCGACGAGAAGAGCCCGGTGAATCGCGGCCTGCTCTGCGTCAAGGGCTACCATCTCCCCGCGCTGCTTTATGGAGCCGATCGGCTGACGCACCCGATGCGTCGAGGAGCGGGCGGCACGCTCTCGGCGATCTCGTGGGACGAAGCGCTCGACCTCATCGCGTCGAAGTATCGCGAGACTCTGGAGAAGCACGGCCCCGATGCCGTCGCCGTATACGGATCGGGACAGTGGGCCATTCACGACGGCTACGCCGCACTCAAGTGGGTGAAGGCCGGAATGCGGTCGAACAACCTGGAGGCGAACGCTCGCCTCTGCATGGCGAGTGCCGTCATGGGCTTCATGACGCAGTTTCAAAGTGACGAGCCCATGGGCTGCTACGAGGACTTCGAAGCGGGCGACGACTTCATCCTCTGGGGCAACAACATGGCCGAGATGCATCCGGTCTTGTTCAGTCGCATCCTCGAGCACAAGCGAACGGACCCCGACGTACGCATCGTCGACCTCGCGACCCGTCGCACGCCGACGAGTCAGTATGCGGACTTGTACGTCGAGTTTCGGCCGGGAACGGATCTCGCGCTCGCCAACGGGATTCTGCACCTTCTCATCACAGGCGGTCACGTCGATCAGGCGTTCGTGGACGAGAACCTCGTCTTCAAGAGAGGGATCGAGGACGAGAGCGAGATCGGCTACGGCTGCTACGGCGCCAACGCCGAGCGCTACACGTTCCAGGACCGGGCCGAAGACTCCTCGTTGGAAGACCTCACGCAGTTCGTCGCGGAGTACACGCCGGCGCGCGTGAGCGAGATCACCGGGGTGCCGGCCGCTCAGATCGAGGCCTTGGCGGAGATCTACGGTGCGCGCGATCGCGGGACCGTGAGTCTCTGGTGCATGGGGGTGAATCAGCACGTGCGTGGCACGTGGATGAACAACCTGATCAACGACATTCATTTGCTGACCGGCAAGATCAGTCGTCCCGGGGCCAATCCCCTCAGCCTGACCGGACAGCCGTCCGCATGCGGGACCGTACGCGAGGTCGGCACGCTCTCGAATCGACTTCCTTCCGACATGCTCGTCACGAAGCCCGAGCATCGTGCCAAGGCGGAGAAGATCTGGGGGCTCGAGCCGGGGACACTCCCCGAGAAGCCCGGCTATCACACGGTCGACATGTTCCGCGCGCTGGTCCGCGGCGATGTGAAGTGCATGTGGATTCAGACGACGAATCCGTGGGTTTCGCTCCCGAACCTCTCGCGGGACACCCTCGAGCCGGACCCCGATCGCTTCGTCGTCGTGAGCGACATCTATCCGACCCCGACGACGGCCGTTGCCGATCTCGTGTTGCCGTCGGCGGCATGGGTCGAGCGTGAGGGCGCATTCGGGAATACCGAGCGCAGAACGCAGCAATGGAACAAGGCCGTCGATCCGCCGGGCGAGGCGCGCGAGGACGCGTGGCAGATCATCGAGGTCGCCAAGCGGATGGGCATGGGTGACCTGTTCCCTTGGGACGGGGACTGGCACGAGCCCTTGTTCGAGGAGTACCGACGCTTCACGCTCGGCACCGGAAAGGACCTCGCGAGCTACGCGGAACTGAAAGCGACGCGTGGCCTTCGATGGCCGGTCGTCGACGGCAAGGAGACGTCCTATCGCTACGCGGCGGGCTACGACCCGTACGTGACCAAGACCTCCGGTGTGCAGTTCTACAAGGCCAAGGGCTACGGAGAACGCGCGGCGGTCTGGCGCCGGCCGTACCAGCCGCCCGCCGAAGTGCCGGACCAGGACTATCCCTTCTGGCTGACGACCGGGAGGGTGCTCGAGCACTGGCACACCGGGTCGATGACCCGTAGAACGACGCAGCTCTACCAAGCCGTTCCCGATGCCTACGTCGAGATGAATCCCGCCGATGCACAGGCGCTCGGCCTCCAGAAGGGAGAGATGGCTCGCGTGGTGAGCCGCCGCGGTGCGGTCGAGTTGCCCGTCGAGATCCGCGGTCGCGCACAGTCGCCGCGCGGCACGGTGTTCGTTCCGTTCTTCGACGAGAGCAAGCTCATAAACCTCGTGACGCTCGATGCGATGGACAACATCAGCAAAGAGCCGGACTACAAGAAGTGCGCGGTTCGGGTGGAGCGCGCGTAGGGCTCCGATGCTTGCTTCTCGCACGCTCCGCACTCTGACGTGCGCGCTCGCCGCGGGTCTTCTGGCGCACTGCTCGAGCCCGCGCGAAGAGTCGGTCCCGGATCGTGACGACGGTGCAACGAAGTCGGTGCCCCTCGTGCGTGCGGCACGGCGAGCGTACGATGGAGCACCGCCGAGGATTCCGCACGATGCGCAGAGCGCGGACTGTGTCACGTGCCATACCTCGACGGGTGTGGCCGTGGAGGGCTTGGGATTCGCGCCGCCTTCGCCGCACGAACGGACGAGCGGGCTCGGTTCCGTCAGTCGGTGCCGGCAGTGCCACGTGCCGATCCAGACCGAAAGAGTCTGGGTCGCGAACGAGTTCGAGGGCCGGCCTCAGAGTCTCACGCGTGGGAAGCGGCTCCACCCGTTCGCCCCGCCGGTCATGCCACACGCGGCATTCATGCGCGAGAATTGTCTCGCCTGTCACTCTGGTCCTGCGGCGCGCGAGGCAATCCGTACGTCCCATCCCGAGCGAGGTGCGTGCACGCAGTGCCACGTCGAACAGAAAACCCAGCGAGTCTGGGTGGTGAACGAGATGCGCGACGCGAGCGGTGAGGGGGGACAATGAGAATTCTGATTCGTGCAGCCGGCGGGTTGTTCGCCGTGGTCTTCGTTCTCATGCCACGGCTGGTGCTGGGAATGCCGGAGTTGGCGCCGCTCGTCTACGACGGGCCGGCCGACTCGAAGATCACCGTCTCGATGAGCAACCAGATTCGCGGTGAGTTCGTGAACTGGTGGGAGCCCCCGCCGAGTACGGGCAAGGCGTCGAGCTACAATTTTCTCGGCAACAGGTTCAAGTTCGGCGTTGGCGTGTCCACCGAACACGTGGATGTCTTCGCCCAGTTCCAGGACAGCTTGTTGGCGGAGCTGCCGGGGCCGGCCGAGGGGCCGGGCGGCGTCTATTTCGCGAACACTCCGCAGGAGTTTCAGCAGTCCCCCATCCTTCGCAACGCGTGGGCGCGCGTGCGCGGGTGGGGCCCGCTCGAGGGTTTCTCCATCATGGGCGGTCGCATGCCGTATCTCGACGGCATGCAGGCGCCGGCGAAGAACCCGGCGCTTCAGTCGCTTCTGAAGTCTCGCATCGGTCAGCGGATGATCGGCCCGTTCGAATATACGATGGTCGGTCGCAGCTTCGACGGAGGCAAGGTCGCCTGGCAGAACGACAAGGCGAACGTCACCCTGTTCGGCTTCGTGCCGACACAGGGCGGCTTCGAGATCGACGCAAACCCGGAGATCACCGAGATCAACCTCGGCGGTGGTTCGATCAACATCCGGGATTCCGATGAGCTTCCGAATACGCTCGGGCGACTGTTCTGGTACTGGTACAACGATAGCCGCGACATCGTCGTCCTCGACAATCGGCCTCTTCCCGAACGCCAGGCAACGAAGGGGCAACGGATTCGGTTGAACAGCGCGGGAGGCAACATCCTGCACGTTCAGCCGATGGGCCCGGGGCGGGCGGACGTGCTCGCGTGGGGCGTCGGCCAATTCGGCAAGTGGCAGGATCTCGACCACCTCGCCTGGGCCTACACGCTGGAGGCCGGATACGCGTTGCCCGACGTGTGGGGCGCGCCTTGGCTGCGCACCGGCATCACCCGCGGCTCGGGCGATTCCGATCCCACCGATAGTCGGCACGAGACGTTCTTTCAGATGCTGCCGACGGCGCGGATCTATGCGCAGACGCCCTTCTACAACATGATGAACAACCAGGACGTCTTCGTGGAGGCACTGCTTGCGCCTCACGAGACGGTGTCGGTTCGGAGCGATCTCCATTGGCTGCGTGTGAACAACAGCGCGGACTTTGCGTACTTTGGTGGCGGTGCCACGAGCAGCACGTTCTTCGGCTACGGCGGAGTCCCGGCGGACGGACGAACCGAGCTTTCCTATCTCGTCGACGTCTCGGTCACGTGGACACCTACGAGGAACATCAAGATGTACGCGTACTACGGCCACGGCTTCGGTCAGGGAATCGTCAACGCGAACTTCCAGACGAAGAACCTCGACTACGCGTACATCGAGTTGATTCTGAGTCTCTAGGAGGCCTCTCGGCCGGGCTCGTACCAGATCGGTGACGTCCAGGCGCGTTCTTGGAGGACCGGCGAGTAGAACGGCACGTCTTCTTCGCGGAGACAGCACTTTCCGTAGACGTCTCCCTCGGCGCCTCGCTCTTGCGCTTTGACCGTGGCGGCGTCCGCGAGTTCGTCGCAGTCGGTCGCAAAGGGATTCACCCCTGCGGCCTGACACTGCAGTGTGCTCCAACGGCACGTCGGGTTCTCCAATACCCGTACGTAGTAGAAGGCGCTCTCGGTGGCGTCGAACTCGGGGTCTTCCCAGATCGCACACAGCGATTGGTAGCCGGTGCCCACCGGCGCGCACGTCGACTCGTCGACGCCCGCTTCGTTGTTCTTTTTGCCGGCGACGTCGTAGACGCGCTCGTGCGTCTGGCCGTCGGCGTCGACCCAGCCCTTGATGATCTGAGCGCGTTGCAGGTCCGTTCCGGGGTGTCCGGGGATTCCGGGATCTTTGAGTGCGCTCACGAGAAAGCGGGGCGCACGCGTCTCGCTCTTCAGAGTGCCGCCCATCGGCACGCCGCGGCGGTAGGCGCGCTCGACCATGTCGGGCGAGTCGCAGAGGTCGTCGTCGAGGCCGGCGCCGGCGAAGAAGCGGACGACCGGGCGCGTTCCACTCGTGGCGTAGGTTTCCTTCCGGCGGATGCCGGCAAAGATCGAGTCGCGTGAATTCTCTTCCGCCCAGACGACAGCGTGTCCGCCGGGATTCGAGAAGAAGTGGTCCTGGACGTTGCGGTAGCCGGAGTCGCGTCGCCCCAGGTGGCCGACGTAGTTGTCTTCCTCGGCCGCCCCCGGCGTCGCGCTATGGGTGTCCGTGCTTCCGATGAAACCCATCCGGAATGGATTGGTCCCCGAGGTCTCTCCGAGGGCGAGGCCGTCCTTCAAGGCGTTTCGGACCATGTTTCGCCGGGCGAACGACGCGATCGGAACCGGAGCGGCACGCTCCGTCTGAACTTCGCCGTTCAGCGACCCCAGCATCGCCAGGTTGTCGGTGCGGGTCTGTTCGAACGTGCATTCCTCGTCCGTGGTGCCGACCCCCGTCTTCGAGAGCCGATCGAAGCGGCACTCCGAGGCCGCCTTGTGTTGCACGAGTTCGACGACTGGCTCGAAGAACAGGCGATCGTCTGCCTCGCGCGGCGTCTGCGGATCGCGAAACATCATGCCGCCCGCGAGGTTTGGATTGTGGGGGATGGCGAGGACGTCGCAGCCTTCTTTCCCGTCGATGCATTTCTCGCGGAGTTGCACCCAGAGCTTCGGGAACTCGTACGAACCTGTCTCGTAGGTGGAGATCGGCTCATCGACGACGTGCTCGTTCCGGAAGATGACGTTCCGGTGCATGTTCTTGGCGTCCGGCGCGTCGGTGTACTCGTAGCCGACGAAGGTCGTGAACTCGCACGCGGCGGTGCGATCATACGCCTCTTCTGCGGCTTCTTGGATCTTTCTCCAGGTGGTGGCTTGGGCCTCGTCACAGTCGGAGAGTGTGCAGGCGAACGACTTCGTGCTCTCGCCACCGGTCACTCCCAGCGAAATCCACCAACTCGCTGCGAGGAGCTGCGTGTAGAAGTGCGAGGAGCGGGTCATGATGCAATGGGGCCACCAGTAACCGAGTCTCGACGAGTCCGTGGTGCAGACGTTGATCTGGCCGAGGAACTCCGAGTGATCCGTGACGGATGCGAAGTCGAGTGGTCGCTGGATCTGAGCGACGATCGTCTGCTCGCCATCTTCGTCTGGAAGGGTGATCGGCTCGCCGCGCGCGTAGCGGTATGCCTGCGTCGGGCCGTTTCGCTGGCTCGAGATGTACGAGTCGAACGAATAGCTCGTGTGAACGTGAAGGTCGCCGAAGAGCGGGCGACGAAGGGGGTCGTACTGAGCGCATGCCTCGCGCTCTTCGGTGCGCTCGAACGGTGGTTCCTCGGAAGCGGCCAACGTCGCAGACGACAGGAGGCTGCTCACGACGAGCAGGAGCGCGCGCGCGACGTTCATGACGCGCCGTTTTCTCGTGGGGCGATCTCGGGGTCGGGTAGGCCGGAGAGCAGCGCGTTGATGCTCAGCTCGAACACGGAATCGAGGTTCATGGTTCGGATGACCGGCGCCATCTCGGCGGCTTGCTCCACGACGGAGGGGCCGAAGCGCTCGGGGTCGAGCTGCTTCACCAGAAACGCGTCGCTCTCGGTGGGCACGCCGTGTCTCTCCCGCGAGACCTCCATCGTGACGAAACCAACGACGTGATAGAAGATCGCGTAGACCATCTCGATCAGCGTGCGGCCTTCGAAGCCGGATTGAGCCAGCACGAGCCCGGTCTCGGTGGGGAACGGGATGAAGGGAAACGGTGCGCCCTCGGCGAACCGCGCGTCGGCCACGAGATTCGGGTGCTCGAGAAGGCGCGATCGCAGCCAGTGACACAGCGCGCCGACGCGGTCGCGCCAGGGGCCGCTCGAATGTGGGACGTCGAGCTTCCCGAAGGCGAGATCGACGGCGCCGTGGATCAAGTCGTCCTTGTCGCGCACGTAGGAGTAGAGCGAATTCGGAGCAACCCCGAGCTGAGAGGCGAGTTGCCGGATGCCGACACTCTCGATCCCCCTTGCGTCGATCTGTCGGAGTCCCGCTTCGAGGATCCGCTCGCGCGTCAGTTGTGGGCTGGCAGACTTGGGCGGACGCCCGGGACCGCGTTTCCGTTCGGGTGCTGGCGGGATCGGCACGACTGTCGTTCCTTAGCAGATGTCGGATCGGAGCGGGAAGGGCACCCGGATGTCGTCGCTGCTGGATGCGTGACACGACGTGCGCACCGAACTGTCGGCGCGGGCGGATTCGTCACCGGATTCAGTTGGGCCGAGAGACCGTCGATCCGACACAGATGAACTTGGGGTTGGATCGAGAGAGGAGAGTGCAGTTGCCGGCGGCCGGTGTTCCGTCGACCTGCAGGGTGCAGGGGGCCCCGGCGCCCTTGCCGTTGCAATCGCCCTCGAGATCATCCTCCGAAACGCACGCCAGGGACGTGCACGTGGTCTGACGAAAACTCTCGAGCAACGCTTCGGGGTCGCCGAACGGATTGATCAGCGTCGTGATCTGCAGGCAGAGCGAGTTGGCGGTGTCGCCGCCGACGGACATCGAACACGAGGCCACCGGGCCCTGGGCAATCGTCTGGCAGACCTTCTCGCCGAGCGGTTGGATCTCGACGAGCAACGAGTCGCTGCCGCAGATCGGTGGTTGGAAGTCGGGGTTCCCGATCGTGAAGGTCTGTGCGCAATACGCGCACGACCATCCCATCGCGGATCCGGGTCCGCAGATCGGCTGATACTCGGGGTCTTTCGAGCACTCGAAGTTGCCGGTGCCGACGTCGCACTCCTCGCCCGCGTCGACGACGCCGTTGCGACAATTCGCCTGCGGGATCCCCAGGATCGAGAACCCCGCGGTGGGCGACGGCGATGGTGACGGAGAGGGAGTCGGCGACGGCGTAGGCGTCGCGGTCGACTCGGTGGTGGGGGCCGGAGTCGCGGAGGGTGCGGGGGTTGGTGTGGCGGACGGCGGAGCCGTCGACCCGGGAGTCGGCTCCGGCTCCGGTGACGGCGACGGCGACGGCGTCGGCGTGGTATCCGCTGCCTCCGCCAGGAAGAAGGACACGGGCAGCGTCACGTTCGCGATCGGGCTCCACGCTGGTCCGGCGCACGGCGCGTCTTCGCACGGATCGCTTCCGAAGCACGAGAGGGACAGGTCCGGTGCTCCGGGTTCGATCTCGCCCGGGGTGCCGGTCGGACCGCACCAGATGTAGGCGGGGTCGCTTCCGTCGCGGAAGAACACGTTGCCCGTCACGGTGCCGGTGGCGTGGTCGTAGGCGATCGCCCACCGCTCCTCGCCGACGTCCTTGTTGACGAGGATCTGCCGGCCGTCGCGTGACTCGCGAACTCCACTTTCCCGTTGGGCAAACGCGAGTGTCGTGACCAGGGCCAACGCGAGCGCGGTCACGCTCGCGCGCCGACGATGGCGCCACGATCGCAGCATGCCGTATCTTCAGCCCACCTCAGCCGCTCTGTCAAAGGCGGAATCGGCGCCGAAACGTTAGAGGGGCTTCTGGACGGCCATGTCACGTTCTTCGGTCACGAGGTTCCGGACGACATCGGCTCGTGACCGAATCGGCGTGCCTTCAGGCGGCGGGGCGAGTGCTGCCGAGAATCGAGACGCGGCCGCCGGTGCGAGCGTAGGGGTAGTAGTCCCAGATCGCGTGGTGCTGGGTGCAGCGATTGTCCCAGAAGGTGAGCGTGTTCGGCTTCCAGCTCACACGACACCAGAGCTTCGGGTTGGATTCGATGTGTCGGAAGAGGATGTCGAGTAGACCTCGGCTCTCGGCTGCGCTGAGTCCGACGATGCGGGTCGTGAATCCGCTATTCACGTAGAGGACCTTGCGTCCCGTTTCGGGGTGGCGGATCACGACCGGGTGCTCGGTCCGCGGATGCCCACCCTCCGGCGTCGGTAGTCCGAGGAGCTCGTTCTGCTCGTTGTAGGGACCGGCGCCGTCGTGAATCGCGGTGAGCCCTCCGAGGAACCGCTTCATCGGATCGGACAGGAGGTCGTAGGCGGCGTACATGTTGGCGAACAGAGTGTCGCCACCTCCGCACGCGGGGGTTTCTCGCACGTAGAGCATCGATCCGAGCGGCGGGATCTCGTCGCACGTGACGTCGGTATGCCATCCGTCGCCCGGGGTGAACGGAGAGTTCTCGTTGGTCACCACCGGAAGCACCTCGGGGTGCTTCATGCTCGAGCCACGTAGCTGCGGGTGTACGTGCAGCTCGCCGAAGCGCGCACCGAGTGCCTTGTGGTGCTCCGGAAGGAGCTCCTGTTCCGGAAATACGAGTACGGACCAATCCAGGAAGGCGCGACGCAGCTCGGCATCCTGAGCGTCGGTGAGCGGCTGGGACAGGTCGAGCCCGCGAATCTCCGCTCCCAGGTGCGGGCTCAGAGTGGTGACCTGGAAATGCTCGTACTCGAGGTTCTTCTCTTCGACGGGAACGTGATCGGGCGTGTGCTCGAGTGCCATGACTGCCTCCGTTTGAAGAACCAGTCTAAGCCGCCGAGCCCCCCAATCGTCAAGACACCCGGCCGGAGCTTGGTCGTGATCTCGATGGAGTCCACGACGGCGACATCGACGGACCGACGATCGTAGAATCGTAGGGCTTGCCTCGTTCGACCGCCCACTGCATCCTCCGAATCGGAATGCGGTTGCGACGGTACGTCTAGGTGATCCCTCTCGGGAGCTCGAGCCCTTTGGCCTCGACACCCGAGCTGCGTTGATCCCACGTCCGTCGTAGCGTTTCGCCGCCGCGCTCCCGCCCTTTCGCCCAGGATCACGCGCGACGTTCTCGCCGCTCCTCGGTCGTGGCTTTGGTCGATCGGAGGTGTGTCGTGTCACGACACGGCGTAATGACATTCAAGCAGGTCTCGTTCTCGTACGACGGGGCGGATGCGCTCTTTTCGAAGCTGGATCTCGACTTGCACCGCGGGTTCACGGGATGCGTGGGCGCGAATGGTGCCGGCAAGACGACGCTCTTGAAGCTCGCGGTAGGTGAGCTGCGTCCGAGCCAGGGGGTCGTCCGCGGCGGAGGGATCCGTTGCTATTGTCCCCAGCGAACGGACGAGCCCCCCGAGGGATTGCTCGACTTCTTGCGTGCGATGGACCCGGAGTCGTGCGTGCTCCGCGGTCGGCTCCATCTGGACGAATCCTACGCGGAGCGGTGGCCCACGCTCAGCCACGGAGAGCGCAAGCGATGTCAGATCGGAACGGCGCTCTGGCACGCACCCGACGTACTGGCGATCGACGAGCCGACGAATCACATCGATTCGGCGGCGCGCTCGCTCCTGACCACCGCCTTGCGTGGGTTCCGGGGAATCGGGCTTCTGGTGAGCCACGATCGGGAGCTGTTGGATTCGCTCTGTCGGCATTGTCTCTGGCTCGAGCCGCCGTCGGTCGAGGTGCACCGTGGCGGGTACTCCGAGGCGTCGCAGCGGCGGGCGGAGATCGTCGAGCGCGATCGCTCGGCCTACGAGCGCGCACGTCTCCATCGCGATCGCGTGCAGCGAGAGGTTCGTCGCCGCCGCGAGGAAGCTTCGCGCTCTCATCACGAGCGGTCGAAGCGTGGGCTTGCGATCAGAGATCACGATGCGCGGGGTCGGAAGAACCGAGCGCGTGTCTCGGGGAAGGACGGTGGGGCGGGGCGCCGGTACAAGCAGCTCCTCGGCCGGGCGGCGCAGGCGGAGCAGCGTCTTCGCGCGGTGGCTCGTCGCAAGCAGTTCGATCAGGGAATCACGCTCGCCGGAACGCCTTCGCGACGGGATCTCGTGATGGACGTCCAGGCGGGAGTCCTTTCCCTCGGGACGCGCCGGCTCTTCTTTGATGCGATTCGACTCCCTCCCACCGCTCGGGTTGCCGTGACGGGACCGAACGGTGCGGGCAAGTCCACGCTACTGCACCATCTCCATGCCACGCTTCGGCTCCCGCCGGAGGAGGTGCTCTTCCTGCCCCAAGAGCTCGCGGCGCGGGCGGCGGAGCGGGTTCTGCGCGAGGCGAAAAGATTGCCACACGCCCAGCTCGGTCGGGTGATGACCTTCAGCCGTC
>JAULKQ010010434.1:0-12503 GCA_032356285.1 Smithsoniella earleae | reverse complement strand
TTCTGTGACAGCTGAAGCCATTCAATTGATTACCAGCCATGTTTGAATCTCCTGGAGAAGGACCAATATCATACCCTTTCTAACTACATTTTGAACGCTTAGGAAGTATGAAAGACAGTACTTGAAGTGGGCTTTCTCGTGTCTCGACTCTGATTGAATGCAATCAATATGTTTACTGTGCTATCTTGGAGCACCTAAGTGTTCCTGCTGTTGAGTTTGAAATTATGCCTGCCAAAATCTGAGTTCAGAGCGTGAGTTGAAGGATGTGCACAAGAAGCTTACAGTGCTCCTCAAGAGCCCGCTTTTCGGTCACAAATGTTCGCTATGTTTTTGTGTTGTGCCGAGATTAAAGCGCATTGTCTCAAAAACCAATCCTTAGTGTGGCAAAAGTGTTGCCAACTCAAGTATTATTTTCAACCAGCGAAAGTTTTAAATTTCCAATGCTCCATGATGCATGTGACACAGCACCCATGTACTTCACATGTGTGCTTCATCCAGCCCCTGGAAAGTGTTCATATGAAGTAGACAAATAATTTTTTGCAATCAGCTCGTTGCTCAACAAGAAACATACTGAGTGACGTACTTTGAGATGTTGAACCTGAGGACAGCACACCCTTATTTCATTGCTAGTAACCAAGTTGGGTGCAATCTGAGCGTGGTTGAGGGGGGTAACATCGCATTTGTTCTCTAAAAACTAGAAGATATTACGGGCTATGGCAGGCTAGGAATATGAACTTACAGTAGAACTGGGAGGTCACACCAGAGGTAGGTACCTATTTATTCATAATTCTGGCTAATTGAGGCTTTTTCTGAGAGCTGGAGGCCTACAGTGATAACTTACCAATTGAAGTTGAAATCAGTGCTCCAGGGCCTGAAAAATGAGTTGAGGTGACACTTCAATAAGAGCTAATCAGCTTCCCTGTGGTTATCAAATTGTTAAGGTGAACACATTGCCCTACATTGACAGGTGCTATGTGTTGAGAGCGTGTGCCGGATCTCTCAAGAGTGAACTTTATAACCGACGACGTAGGATCTCACAGACAAGTAAATCTGAAGGGGTTTGGCGCTTTTCCATCACTGTGTGTCTTGAGCACTGGAGACAAGTTTCGTTTCATTTTTTTTGTCTGTTTCTGTTCAAACCTTGTGAGTACCTTGACAACATGTAACGAATGCATACGGATCAAACTGATATGGAAATTTTTTTTAGGAACTCTTCGAAAGCTATACCAACTTTTCTCAGTCACAGCAAGGGCTATTTGTTTTGCAACGTCATCTTCTTGGCACAGTTTGCAAGAAATTTCGTATCGTTAAAAAGAACGACAGTTTACCCCTTCTTCAGATGGATTTGATCAAGATTGATGCTGAAGCCAGCCCTCGAAGTGAGATATTCGAAAGGGGGGAAAGATTGGAGGGTTGTTTGATTGGCGGCACCTTAACCACCGTGTCATAACTTGAGGTCGCACTACACCCCTTATCAATGTTTTGTCCTTTGACCTTAACGCGAGCTCTGCATATTTTCCTTTCTGATCGATGTCTTCGGGAAATGAGCATCACTGAATACCGCGTGATAATGAAGAGGCGAGTCGCCAGTACCTAATTCAGATGTCAGATACATTCATCCCTTGAAAACTTGATTTATGAGCTTTTGGTGCTATTATTGTAGCCATAGTCCTATTGTATCTATAGCGCCAGTAAATGGGTGTGACTGCGTAGGCAGTTCACAACCTGATTTATGGCTTGCCCGTGCTCAGTGGAGTTGACCTAAGCTTGTAGCTAATGACAGCTCCAGACAGCATAGTGGTAACCAGCGAGGCTGACGCTGTGGTACAGTTACTGTAACACTATTTGAGTTGTGTTGAGCACTAGACTGTCAGCCACAAGTGCAAAAGTTTCAGCATCCTAAGGTAATAGGGATATCAAGTCAAAAACTATTGACAAATGTAGGTAGACAAGCTATTGGGGAGCAAGAGTTGCCAGCAACGTCAACGTAGCGATCTAAACGCGTTCTTTTCAAGACAATCGCACGCAACACACATTGCAATTGACCACGGTAAGGGCATAGGAGCACGGCTTCAAAGCACAGAGAACAAGGGACATAATCTGTGCGATGTTGCGGTGAATGACGATGGTGCGGAGATAGCCTAGAGCTGTGCCAATGTCTATAGCATTTTCGTTACCAAACACCGAAGTTCATATGTAAATACAATGAAAAAAAAAATCAAAAACAATGTTTTTTCAGATGGGATGCACCACCTTAAGGCGAGTTTGCTCAAGGACAGGAGTAGGGCTGCGAGTGAAAAGGAGAAGGCAAACTCTGCCGAAACCCATGCAGATATCTCAGACGATGAAGATAACGATGCTTCTACAAAGAAGTCGAAAGTTACGAAGAACCGACTCACCAAACGAGAGCTGCTTGAAGGAGCCACGAAGGGCAAGAAGAAGGCTAAGCGATGAGCATTACTTCTAAAGAACGCACCTTCATATATTTGAAATAATCTCACTCATCTTGTCCTAGCAAGTAGCACCCTTATCGAGTGAAGTGTGCGTGCATCCTCTGAGCGTCATGTCTGATTCACGGTTCAGGTAGAAACATGATGCTTCATTCAATCACGTTGTGTTTTTTGTGCATGGGATGATTTAGTTGGTCGGGCATGGTTACTTCTTTTCGGTAGAGAGGGGGTAATGGAGAGGAGTTAGAGGAGGCATCTTACTTGTCTGTTTAGCAGCCCACCATTCAAAGTGTGTGTCACATAGCACAGGTTTTGTTCTTTCGCTGTATCCTAATCGTAGCTGGCGAGGAAAGAGGTAGTACATCACCAACCTGATGGCGGGATTCCAATTTCATTGCTTGAAATATGCTACTGAAATAAAATATTCAAGATCACTTCTTATCAGTCTCTGATAAACTCTGTGCACTTCCCTTTTTAGCTCTTTGATCAACACTTGTCTTGTCTGGTTGGATAATGCCAATGGATAAAGGTACACACAATTATAATGTTAGCTTTCTTTCAAAAGAAAACATCTTGGGCTGCAATATGTATGAATGGTTCTTAGTGGTTTGGTGGGATATTGGTTTAGTCACAGCCGCATCTCAATCTTAAGGAGCTATTGAAGTCTTACTAGCCTAAGATTGATAGCACTGGGCCTCACACGCATAATGATGCCCTCAAACCAGTTTGTGTGCTGGTGGAGCGTCAGGTACACAAGAGTAAGGTACACATGAGGCTGCTACTTTCACGAATGGGCTGCCTTGGCAATCCTCTGTCGCCTTGTCAGAGTATGCATCTGGTCACCGGCTAATGCTTGAAGCTGGAATTCATCTCGTCAAATAGCTAACCTTTAAATGTTCACCAAGCAGACTGATTGTCCCGGCCTGGGGCTTCATCAGGGTTTTCGGGCACATAATGATTGGTCTACTTCACTTGACTCGTAGAGTTACTACTTGTCCATCTAGTCTACCCCAATAATCCAGTAAAAACGTAACGGAACTACGTGTGTGGACTATCTCCTTCATGCTTGGGTCATACCGTTTGTCGACGCAAAACATTCATCTCAGAGGTGTCTGCATTCCCAGGGCATGAAGATGGCGTGCCATACATCAAACTCGCGAGCTTTGCCGTGAAACGTTAATCCTCCCGCATGCTCCACTTCCGTGAAACCATGTCTACTTACCTCATTATCCTCACACCCCTGGGCCGGCGTCAGCATTTACAGCGATGTGCACATTAGGACAACATCATTGTGCGCGCACTGTACCCAGTAATCTCAACAACATTAGTCAGGTTGGTGCCTGGTGCTCGGGAGCCAATAATTACTTTGGGTGACACAGCAAGTTGCTGACTGTCGAGTTCTGCCTGATATTGCATCATCATTGATTTGCGTACAATCAGGTATGATTAAAGGATATTATTCTCAGTAAGAAGCTGCATAAAATTGATGGTAGTTCAACCCTTTTTCATGGGAAGAGTAAACGCTCGGGCCAGACAGTATCCCGTACGCTCACTGCACAAAGGTTTGATTAATTTGCCGTATTCGCCGCAGAGCAACGGCCCAGCCGGTATCAAGAGTATAACCAAGGAGAGCTCTTCTGTTGGCCTGTAGTGCACGCAGATATCGTTCTTTGTGTTCGAATCCATGGCGAAAGCGACTGTCCTCCGAGTCACAGAGTCAGTACAAAGCATGTTTTTATTTGCGCCTGTCTAGTACCAATACTGCAAATCCCTTCAAGAGAATGAGGCATAAAGTTGAAATTCCTTCTTCCAGTTAAACTTCTTCGTTTGGCATTGCTATCATTGATATACCAGGGCGCTTGTAGCATCAACACCGTGCATGCTGCATAGCCCCAACGCCTGTTCTCAAAACGAATGGCAGTTGCGGTATTCAGCGAGTTTTCTGTACACCAGGCTAAAATCAACCCCCGTTACTCAACGGCAGGCTTTCACGCGAGATTACGGAGAGCTGTGCACCGACGAAGGTAGTAAACCGCATAGAATCTGATCAAACTGTGTGTAAGGTTTCATACTAACTCACTATGTGTACATCAGCGGAGAGGTGGGGTAATCTGGAGTATCAACATGTCTATGATAAAGTCGTCAGGTAGTGTAACGAGAAAGATACGATACTGAACTTTCTCGAGCAGCATACCCTAACACTCTGACGAAGCTTTCCGTGGTATACTCAAAGCTTGAAAATGTTTCAAAGTTCAACCGTTATCGCCCGGTACTACTCGTTGCAGAACCACATTTATCGCTAGATGCACAAATAGCAATGATAAAGATATATACAGACTTGGCCTGGCATGCGACTATCTCAGACTGTTGTGCATTCTTGTTCCGTTGTAATTGACTGATGCAGTCGCATTGCTATCGCAGGGACTTGTCTGCTCAGTGTTGAGTCAGCATTTGAAATACAGCACCTGTCGAAATCGAGTGTGAGCAACTTTGCGCACAACCAAGCAGAGAAGTTTACATTCTGGCTTGTGATTATTTCTTACTTGGGTGCAGGTCATTTTCCTACAGAGGAGCGACTTGCGCGGATTCATGACAATCTAATGGTCTTGGTAATTCCCCTCACCTCAAACATTCATTGATCACAGTCTCCAAATTGAATATCAAACCAGGAAACCTGAGGTTAATTGATGTTGAAAAAGCACTGCAGTGCACTGTTTTATACTCCTTGTCACGACACGTCATGCCAAGCATGGAACACAGATATCGAGAGTGACGCGTTAACTCAGACACGAACCGGCAATGGATGCTTCACATCAACAAGTGGGATTTTTGAAAGACTGCATGATCAATTTCAGGCATCGAATTATTCGACAGATGAACAAGGGGCCGTAATTTTTCTGAAAAGTGACACCCATGTTGTCCTAAGTGTGCACCACTGTTCGAATATGTCACAAGCAACAGGAAAGTCGTTTAAGGAAGAGCATACTCTGGGTATGTTCTCAAAAGGTTGTACTTTGCTTATTTATTTGTCTTGTATTTGGGCTAACGGCGGTATACTTTGTACAGCTCAGCGCAGGGCCGAGGCCCAAAGAATTCGCGAAAAGTATGCTGACAGGATACCGGTATGCCTTCTGAGGAAGTCAAATTACATGTCTTATTATTTCATTGCTGGGAGCTACGCTTGTCGGTGTAGGTAATTGTGGAGAAGGCACCAAGAAGTGAGATCCCGGACATCGACAAAAAAAAGTATTGTACCACTTGCTCATGCAATCAAGGATATTATGTACTGTAAGTTTATGTTGAACTTGTTTGTTCAGGTACCTTGTTCCAGCGGACCTTAGTGTCGGGCAGTTCGTGTATGTCATTCGTAAGCGAATAAGGCTCCCATCAGAACGTGCTATATTCATATTCGTGAAGAATACCCTACCACCTATAGGTATGCTTGTTTCTCAGCTTTTTGGGTCGTTTCACCTGATTGGAACTAGTTGGGTCTCTTGCCATTTGTCTATCTTCACTGTTTCTCCAATGTATCTGAAAACATTGATGCTACAGCTGCCATGATGGCAACTGTATATGAAGACCACAAGGATGAAGATGGATTTCTTTATATTACGTATAGCGGAGAAAACACATTCGGTAGCAACGTGCTGCAGCTTGGATGACCCTGTGTAAAGCTACTGGTGCTCATATCACGCAAGTTGAACACAAGAAGACAGACGAATAATTCTGTACACTTGCACCACTGTTGAGCATTTGGAGAGATCACCATGCAACCCCAGTTGTTGAATTCCAGTATCGCATTCTTTGGGTTTTGATTTGAATTTTTGTGCCTACGCCCAGGTCTAGTTTCTTGCAGAACGAACTCAAGAGTGTGTGTTTATATGCTTGCTGATGAAAATCATGTTCATATTGTTACAGTTCTTAATGGTCTTACACAGTGAAGTTGGAGATTAGGTTGCCTGTGCAATGCTGCTGTGCTGTAGTTCTGTTATGAGGATTTCAAGGAGCAACTCATGTTTCGGTTATAGACACATGTATTTGCCTATGTGAGCTACAGATGTTTGTATTCTGGCTACATGTGAGAAATCTTGATCTGGAGGAGGTTCATGGGAGGATATGGTTCCATTCAACAATCTAGAGAGTGTATAGTATCTCAGCTTTCCACTCTCAACTTGTATGTAGTTGGAAATGGAGAAGGGGTACTTCAACTAAGGTGAATTAACCTTTAAATTCTCAAATTTATTATGAAATGAAATTAAACCTTACACATTGCAATGTACACTATTGTTTACAACTTCGAAAAAATTCAACTATCAATATGTACGAGGTCGACTTCTTTCCATAGAGTGCCTCAGAATTCTGATGTTATAGCTCAAATCGTCAAATATGTCACGCAATCAGCCTGTGACATCGAAGAGTAACCAAGCAGTACTCCGTCCACAACATGATTAGATACATGCCCTTCTCCAGGGTTACACGGTCATTAGGATTAGGATTCCATATATGCCACACCTCAGGATGGCATGTGTCATCTGCTACGTTCGAAGACGCATATCATACGATTTTAGGCATCACATTAGGAATGATAGGTGCCACAAGCTGCAGTGGCTTAGTGGGATATAGAGCTTGGCGCGCTGCTCGCTCAGTTAGAGATAGATAGCGTGCTCTATAGCGCTTGATAGCGCGTTCTTACCACGCAGCAGCAATCGAGCTACCGGCGAAATAAAGAAACCAGGACTGAGAAAAGTGTCAACTAATGTGACAAATTGTAAACATAGTGTTTTTAAGTGTAAGCAACACAACTGAGGTACATGTAATATTGAATGGTTGAGGTGGTGGGGTAGCACCTCATGAGGCCTCAATCATCTTAAAAATGGCAAGAAATGTCTTCAAGAAAGATCCGAATTCCTTTTTGTTGTCTAATTCAGTTTCAATGTGTTACACGGCCGTATTTCCGTTTGATACGCTTGGGTTAAGGTATTATTACATAGAGCGGTTTCACTGTCCACTGACGCGGTGCAACGAGGAGCACGTCCCATCGTGCGGTGTGCATGGAGATATTTGAAACGAGTCAAGTACACCATTAGCCCTCGTGTGATGCCCAAAGTTTTCTTCATAGCATCCCATAAATTTGTGTACATTCACGACATAGACTCCACCTTCGGGTACGACGCACCCTACCCTCTCATGAGTTGATCTATTCTCTTGGATGTACATGTGAATTGGATCCTTTCTATTTTCAACCTGATTCGAACGTATTGTCCCTTTCTTGGATTTTCAGGTTTTGATAGTAACCGTGCCATCGAGATTCGAATATCAAGTCCACTCCCCCCCCCCCCTGTACACAACCTCGGTCGAGAAGACGATCTATGAACACTCCATCACGACATGTCGCGACACCACGCGTAGCTATCAGCATGCACTCTAGGTAAATAGGTCAGTCATACATTCATTATCGAGGCCTCCGTGGAACTCCGTTTAAAACATCGTGCATAGTTTGAAATTTTGGAAGATATTAGCTACGCACGAGCAACAAACTTAGCATGCGTATGATGTATATGCTGGAGTTGAGCACTTTCTATTCAACACGGGGTGGCAAGCTCTCGAAAATACATGTAGAATGGCGTGTGTTCGGAATTAATCACCATTATCATATTGACATTGATGCGGAGTCCAAAGCATACCGTGGTTCGTAGACCTCGGGACCTGTGAGCCAGGCCACGCGGGCAGCACCATCCACTGCTTGTGCGGCAGCAAGATAGGATGAGTCCTAGATGATTAGATACATATACTTTGAAAGCCTAGGAGTGAGAGACCAAAGCATTCCGGCCGGAACCGAGTTCGCCTTGCATGTTGCGACCAAAGACCTGGATGAAGGGCCAGGCGCCCCAACTTGTGCTTCCAATGTCACAGCGAAACTTCATTATACCTCGAAGGCGCGTGCACCCAGCGTGATAGCCTTTCAGATGCGTAAATGACGTGAAATCGATCACGATTCAAAGATTCTAGACGTAGTGATTAATGCGTGAGCATATGTGCTCGCAATGACAGTACAATAGTTCGAGGCATATAAACCGGGTACCATATAAACCAGGCTATACGCTATTGCGATGAGTCTTGTAACTTCAACGCACTTCAACAGCAACATTGCTTAATTGTGTCCAGGTTATGGCTCCGGATGGTCGCACTGACACCGCACCAACCAACGTAAACACTGCTTCTTCTACACTACAAGTCGATGGAGAGTGAATCCCAGTCTTTCAAACTTTCCTTGTAACCGAAGGTGCCTCCATTTGGAGTCGAAACACTGCTAGCTACCACACGAACATGCGCCTCGAGAGTCATCACTACACATACAGTACAACCTGACACAGTTGCCATCAAAGCTCACCTTGGAGCAACCAGTCAGATGTAGCATTTTCAACGTCCCACAAGCTGAGCAGCTCTTCTGACGAAGTCGTGGCCACCTTACAACTGTCAGGGCTCCAGGCAGCGCAGTTCACCTGCAGACAAGTCCTCATAGTCAGTGAACTCTACCCCCAAGTACTCACATCCCATACAGTCCGAATGCCTCTCAGGGGTCAAGCAAGCCTGCCCACCAACTCCTCATGGTCATCCGACCAAGTCACAAGTCTACTCCCACAACAGCTCCACACAACACAGATCACTGCACTGTCGTGCTGGCTCAGAACATCCACAACTGGGCAGTAAGTGAGGCACTGTCAGGGTAGCAACCCTCACAGTCACGCTTACAATCACTGCCGAGAGTGTGTGCAGGCACCACCGGCTACATCCCGAAGTATGCTGACACCATTATTCCAGTGACTCACTGACGAATCACCATCCAGGCTCCATGCACTACATTCAACCTCATTGTCGTGCATTCTGAGGATTTGAGCGGAGGCGTTGAAAAATACATCAAAATCTGTTGAGAGAGCGCGCGAGGTCACTCAAAAGTACACTTTATAACCAAAAACATAAGATATCAGGCAATTACATCCGGAAGGGTTTGGCACTTTTCGATTTAACTGTGTGAGATCTTGCAGTAACATTGCCAGTTGTATTGTGTAACCTCGAGTGACCTCACACGCAATCTCAACACTGCAGCCCAGACGATTAGCCTGTTGAAATTACGGCCACCAGCGCCACATCTGGACTCCAAGTGTTGACATATGTACAGCTGTCCTTTTACATAGTGAGGTATTATTTTGAGACATGCGTATTCAGGATGTTGATGATTTGTTTTTTCCAATTGCCCCTTCTGGGCATGGGCAACGCTGTAAATAGAGCAAGGCCGATGAATAGCGTTGCAGTGATTGTTGTGTGACACCAAGTGCATGGGTTACTAGCTCTTGTCTTGAACAAAGATTGAATTACTGCCAAAGTGAATCGTGAACCTTGTGTTCTACGGTTATCCTTACACCAAGTAATACAATACACCATACCAGCATGACCTCACTGCCATTAACCCCTGCATGTGCCACTTACAACACTCACTTCCCTACATCTGATACATGTACCGGGTATGTACGCCCGCTTCCCGCAGGCGTTCTGAAGATCTGCTACTTTTGTAAACGCACAATATCAACCTGCGGCAAGTAGCACTTGTTGCAGACAAACAACTGAGCATGCCAACTTTCCACATGTGGACTGCTTATATCCTGTGTAAAGGTGCAATCACTATCAATCCACCAATAAATGGCAGATCATATGTAACCCGAGTATGCATTCAGATGGTTTTTGACAGATCTACTTGCCACTCTATCGCACAGACTTTGTGGCTTTGCTGTTCATTTTAAAGTCTGCTGTGGCCAACACATCAAAAACAGGCAAGAAGAATAAAGCTGAAACTTTGTGTGATGGTGTTCTGGCTAGTTAGTTATTACTGACCTGAGTCTAAGGTAGCATATCCCACCAGGGGCAAAAGGGAAACCCAGGGAGTCTCTGAATCTTCCAGTGTCTTGGGATCCATATATACATAAGTCTTTATTCAACCCCTGCAACACCGTCTCTTGTCACTGCTTACAGGTCTCCATTGAGGCCCTGAGATGGCATACCAGGTAGCAAGTAATAGTGTGTTCATAAATGCTGCGAGACGCTCCCTGCCAGTTGGCTTGGATGCAAGAGTTGGGTCTTACAGTTGAATCCGTTGTCAGCAATCCGTGAACAACGTAGTCATTGAGTTTCAAACATTGCTTCTATGAATGTTTCAGCTAAAGCTGGATCATCGTCCGAGCTCATCAGCCCGACTTCAATGTTCGTGTTTGTAACAGGCATATCTTGCCACACGTATGAATAAGGCCACCGAAACTCTGTGCATCTCATACCCATGTGATCACCAGAGTCAATCAGTCAGCTGACTCTTAGGAAAGCTGATGACCCAAAACAGGAAGAAAGTTCAGTTGTCTCCAGCAACAGATTACCAATTCTCTGAATTTACATAGAGCCTTTTTACAGGTCACATTATTCGACATGAAACCAGCACTTTGCTGTACTTCCCGACACAATTTGGCTCACTTAGGACAGGCAGTTTGACCGCAGGACTGCAGACATCTATGGCTGGCTCGTGTGCTGTGGAACATATTTGTGTGATACAGCTTTCAATACCGATAACACTGCTTTTGCTTTTCCAGGTTAACTGGTTTGCCTACTTCGGTTTAGAGCTGTGGTTCAGTGCAGTGCATCATCAAGACCCTTCCAAACAGTCTAGACATCCTGATTTGTTACCCCATGCAAGCCTTTATCACATACTGCAACATTAGCCACGTTCATAAGTCAGCACTTGTAAGTCCTCAGAAGGTACGGTGATTGAATCGAGCTGTGATTGTGTGTTGCCAGGTGCATCAGATCCCTCCTGGTTGTCGCAGCAGACCAGCCCCCGGGGGGAGAACTTGGGGGGCGCTCCTGCGCTGGAGGACGGCATGGGGGGCTCGAGGTTGGCGAGCGCTTTTGCGTCGAGCTGAGACTGGTGGCTGTCCAGGGGTGCACTGTTCCGAGGTTGCCACCCCGCCAGAGAGGGGGCAAGGTGACTGCACTGGGAGCTGAAGCTGCCAGATTGCCACTGGTCATGCGTCGTTTGGGCTGAGAGCGTGCCACCCATGATCAAAGCTTCGGCATCACTGTGGAGCAACTTTTCGGTTGTCGCGGCAGTGGAATTGGTGTTGAGCACCCTCTCTCGGTCTCGCCGTCGATACAGGTCCTGACACGAGGTGCCACCGCCTCGCTTCAGCGAGGATGAATGCTCCGTACCCGATTTGTGTCTTGTTGCTGAGCCTCACCGCACTGCAATGCTCTTCATTCAGCTTCCCGTGTTCTATCACCGTCATAACCTGCAGAAGGTCATCGTAATCCTCCTTATTGGCTGACAACAGTCACACCTGTGCTGCCCAACTGAACGAGTGTATGTCACAGATCAGTGGTATTTACAGTGACAGCCTCGTTCCTTTACTTTGACGTCTTGGTGATGCAAGTAAACTTCTTCCTGTGCCCTGTTGTTGTACATTCATGTCATGGGAAGAAGATACACATGAAACGACCTTTACACTGCGCTTGAACTTGTGAGCTTAATGACAGGAGGTGTATCCCTCTGTTGGCTCCTGTCACAGCTGAATGAAGTTCTGTGTTTCTGGAACTCACTGACTTATGCGCAGGTGTGGGAAAACAAGTACATTGAGGGCGACAGAGCCCGATGTTGAAAACTGACCGACTCTCAGCCTGCACGAGAGCTTTTGCTGTGTTGACTGTGTTTCATTGGTTGTTAAAAGTGATTGGAATCGGCCTGTTGCAATCGGCAAGCCCTCCTACAGCCGGGGCCATAGCACCTAAGCACTCCAGGAGGTGGCATCCAAGGTTCTGCATCTTCTGGCGAAAGCCCACTGGTTCCAGAGCACCAGCCACCCTCTCATCACAATTGAAGCTGCGACAAGGGGCGCAGCCCCCGTCCCATAGTGTAATGAGCTAATACAGCTGCACGGCACCGTGACGTGCAGCACTACTCCACGTAAAACAAGAACGCAGTTCATGCAGTTGAGTTCTGTGCGTGTGATTCTGGAG
>JAULKQ010010433.1:15899-44253 GCA_032356285.1 Smithsoniella earleae | reverse complement strand
GCAGCAAGTGCGTACTCGACTGGGTCTCCGGCAAGGGAACCACGCTGAACACCACGCTCACCGCGTTCTTCGATGACGAGGTGCGCGACTTCTTCTGGTCCGTCGACACCGCCAATCAAGCCATCGTCATCATGATGGAGTTCAAAGCGAACGGCGAGCGTCATTTGCTGGCCGAGGCGTACCAGAATCACCTCGACCCGACGACGCAACCGCAGGTGCTCGGCTGGGGAGGCATCCCCTACGACGAGTTCGACTGGGCCGGAGTCGACTGCGAGGACTTTCTCTTTGCGCGGCCCGACGCGAAGATGGGCGCCGCGATGAACACCCTCGCCGGCCTACCGGCGACGAAAGTACCGGTCGTCTTCTCCGCCAAGAAGAAGACGGCAAAGTGGAATCACTCGAGCGGAAGCGACCCGTTCGGGACGGCGATCCGCTGCAAGCTCAAGATCCGTTTCTTGAACGAACCGTGATCTGAGGTAGCCGAGCGCAATGGCGCCCGCCCTGGACCTTCCACTCGAACGCATCTCGCTCGGCGTCGACAGGACGATGGTTGGCTTCGAGCCACCCGCGCGTCGGGTCGTACGGAGGCTCCGCGGCACGCCGTGGTTTCACCGCGCTACCCCGATGTTCCTCCACGGATTCCGCGCGTAGTACTGAAGGCTCTCGCGGACGAACACGCTCGACGGTTCCGTTGCGATGAAAGCGTCCCACGGCGTGGAGATGCGCGCAAGGTCGACTGCGCCACGACCAGCGAAGGCAACGGGCTCTTCCATGGACTCCCCGGCGTAGAACACCTTGTCGCAGACCCCGTTCCGCCGGCAGACCCAATCCCCCGCCTCTACCCAGTCCAGCGTCGGGAGCGCGGGCTCCATCGCGTCGAGACGAATGCTCGCTTCGAACTCGAGTGCCTCGGACTTCAAGGTGGTTCGCAGTTGCTGGTCGGACCTCTCATGCTCGACGACGCTCGGCAACCGCAAGAAGAGCTCCGGATCGGGTGTGGCTTCTTGGGTCAGCAGATCCACGACGAGCGTGCGCGGTCGTCCGTCGTCTCCCTCCACGAAGACCGTCCATTCCGCACGGTTTCCCTGCGATAGGCCGTCTACCGCGTAGACACGAAGCGAGAGATAGGGACGCGCCGCGGTGTCCCCTTCGAGAAGCGGAACGGCCGCGAGCCGGGTGCCCTCGGGCAGCCCGACGGCACGCGCCAAACCGTCCGGGTCCGAGACGACGAAGTTGTAGTACGCCGAGGGAACGGAGGCGCCCACGGTGTATGCCGCAAGAGCATCCCCCTCCCCGGCCACGGAAGCCTCCGCAATCCCGAGAACCGCGGCTGGGTAGAAGTTGTTCTTGAACTCGATCAGGCTGGCTCGATGCTCTACGGTCACGTCGAGGTACTCGGCGTCGAGGTTCCACCACGGCGAGATCACGATCTCGAGAGGATTCAGATAGACGTAGCTGTGCTTCGGGGTGGGATCGATGTACGCGCGCCAAGGGCTGTCATCTCTGATCGCGATATCCTCGTTGGCGATGCGCACGGCTTCCCGATTGTGCACCGACGCATTGTAGAGCGTGCGATCGGAAACGCCGTTGCCCCAGTAGATGAAGTCGTTCGCGGCGACGAACTCTCGCGCGAAGCCGACGCGGTCTTCGGGATCCTGGGGCCAGGCGATGCGGGAGGAGAAGTAGTGCTGCTCCGGGCCTCCCTCCGGGTCCTCGACGCCCACGTAGGAGACGATGTCACCGTCGTCGAACGCGTGGGACACCGGCTCCGGCAAGGTCAGGAGATTCACCGAGTCCGCGGAGACGTTCTCCGCAGCCGCCTGTACGACGAGAAAGCGCGGATGGGCATCCTCCGGATCCTGGATGAAGACGGACCACTCCGCGCGCGCACCCGCCACCAACCCACCGGAGGAGTTGTAGATGTTCAGCACGAGGAAGTACGTAGGCTCGTCCGTGTCGAGGATTCGTATGGGTGCCAACCGAAAACCGTCGGGAAGCTCGTTCGCCTCGAACGCTTCGATCTGGGCCTGATCCTCGAACTCGAAGTTGATGAAGATCGAGTTGGGATCTCCCCCGACGTCGAAGTTCATCCACGGAACATTGCCTCCGTGCATGACCGCCTCGGCGTAGTCCACTGCATCCATCGCATGAATCAACTGCTTTGCGAGGCCGCGTGACGCGAGAATCTCTTCCGGCGTTTTCTCGAGAGAGGAGGCTGGGATCTCCACCACGATCGCACCCTCGTCGTCCGCGGTCAGAGGTGCCGTAGCCGTGTCCGCGACCAACTCGTTGAAGCGGGCGACGTAGTCGCTCGCATTCTCGCTGTGGATGCGAACCCGTCCTTCGAACGAATCGGCCGAAAACGTGAGCGCTCCACTGACGGCATGGGAGTGTCGCAACGTGGCCCTCCCAGAACCCCGCACGGCGACCGCTCCGTAGAGGGCGGGGAGTCCCGAGACGAACGCGAACGGCTCGGCGACATCGAGGGCCGAAAGGTACGGTGCGAGCGCACTGGCGCCGACACCCGCGTCCTCTGCGTCGAGCGTGTCGACGGCCGCCCGTATGCCCTCCATACTTCCAACCAATAGACGGCCATCGGACAGGAGACTCAGAAGAAGATCCGTGCCGCGCTTTGCGTAGATCTCCTGCCCCTCGTAGGACGCCACCTCCGACAACTCGGCGAGATCGAACAGATCTTCGAGCCCTCGAGCCTTGGGCTTCGCGACGAGCAGGAAGCCGTCCTGCACGTCCGTCGTCTGGGCAAGGAGCATCTCGTCCATCGTTGCGGCGATGTCGGCGCCCAGAGAGTAGTGCGTGAGCGTCTCGAACGGGGCGTTCAGCGCCGCGTCCGAACCCTTCCCTTCGAGCAGCCTCTCCACCGCACCGGCCGCCTCACCGGACAGGAGCGCACCGACGTCGACCTCGAGAATCGCTCTCGTCGTCTGGGGCAATACGGCAATCAGCGGCGGCGGCTCCCCCCGAGGGGGATCGCCCGGCGAAGGATTGTCCACCGGAGTCGACGCGCCGTCACCGCACGCGGCGAGGAGCAGGAAGGAGAGAAGCGAGAAAAGGAGAGTTGGCATTTTTGCGGGATCCTGACGTCGTGTCCTAACACGTCGCGAGCGAAGGCCGTTGAAACCGAAGGCGCCAGTACGACATCATCGCGTCCGCGAGCGCGCGATCCGTCGCCTCGTTGTCCGGATCGAACATCGCCGCCTCGCGCTCGGTCGCGTTGCCGTCCTGCACCAGCAGGGGAGGCGATCGCCCCCGGTCGGCACGGCATCGGGCTCCCAAGCCGGTGCGTAGACGTTCAAGTACAAGCAGTCTTCGTCACCCATGGGATGCCCCTCGCGCACGTCCTCGTCCTGCGAGAACCCTCGAACGATTCATAGCCACGTCTCCAGATGCTGTTCGAAAGCGGGATCCGTCGAGACCCAGTGCCCGCAGTCGAGCCCGACGACCGTTCCCCCGCCGCTCTCGACGTAGTCGATCCACTCCTGCGAGTGGAACGGAAACGGCTTCTCCTTGCCGTACACGAAGAGAACGGGCCCAGGCGGCCACTCGTCCTTCGTCTGGGGCATACCGCGGCCCCGCGCCAAGTCTCGCCACGCGTTGCGGTACGGGTAGTTCATGCCCGAGTGGATCTGCGCCCGCGGCAGCGGCGCTCCGAGCGCGCCGGCCAACGCTCGCGTCATCCAATCTCCAATCGGCCCGCCGAGCACGAACGCGACGATCAACCACCATTGGTAGGCAATCACTCCCACAATGGCGGCCGGCCCCGGCTCGACGTGCGGTGCGATGTCGAGCGCCGCGAAGCGACCGATCAACTCGGGGTGCTCCGCGTTGAGTCGATAGGCCCAGTAGCAACCCCAATCGTGCGCAATCAGCGTGACCTTCTCGTCCGGCGAAACCTGACCGATCATCTCCGCGAGCGCTTCGACGATCTCATCGGTCGTGTAGCCCCAACGTTCAAAACGGCGACCGTCGAAGTTCGGCATCGTGGTGCGGACACAGCGGTATCGACCAGAGAGCGCGGCGACCTGCGGATCCCACAAGGTCGCATCGTCGGGCCAGCCCTGAAGAAAGACGAGGGTTGCAGCCCCCTCGGGCCCCTCCACGATCGGATTCAAACGAAAGCGCATAGCGCAAGTATCGAGGATGCTAGGCCTCGGGTGCAAAGCCTGGACCGGTGTTTGCGCGGCCAGAGCGTCAAGTACTCTCTCCCGCATCCCCCTCGTTGTGATCGACTCTCCGTTCGCTAACGTGGAGCGAGTGACGCTTCCAGCAGAAACGGACTTCGAGCGAGAAAACGACGCCAAGGCGGACTTTTCCGACATCTACACGGCACCGACGCCGCACGAGTATCTGGGCGAAATGGCCAATCTGGGCTACCAGATCGGCGAACAAGCCAAGCCCTACCTCACCGCCGCGGCCGATTTTCTCCAGGATCGCGACGAATGCGACGAGCCCGTGCAGATGCTCGACATTGGCTGTTCGTACGGCGTCGCAGCAGCCCTCGTCAAATATGGATGCAGCATCGAGGAGCTGCTGGCCTTCTTCGACACGCGCGCGCCGAGAGAGCGTACCCCGTGCGTTCATTCGACCGCGCGATGGCTCCAGGCCGTACCTCCGCGGCACGACATGCGCGTCGTGGGCTTGGACTCGTCCGCACCCGCGATCTCCTTTGGCACGGCAGCGGGCCTTCTCGACGCGGGCATCGCGTGCGACCTCGAGCACTCGGACGCTTCGCTCACCACGGCAGAGCAGCGCGTGATCCGGAAATCGAACCTCCTCGTGAGCACGGGCGCGGTTGGGTACGTGACCGAACGTACGTTCTCGCATCTCCTCGCGGATCTGGGCCAGGACCACGAAGGCTCGTTCGGTCCCACCGCAGTCCTGACCGTATTGCGGATGTTCGATGTCGACCCGATCAGCCGGTGCTTCGACGAGGCCGGTCTCCGATTCGAGCCTCTCCCCGGCGTCCTTCTCCCGCAGCGTGCGTTCGCAAGCGAGCGAGAGAAGCACGAGATCCTCACGATCCTGCACGAGAAGGGTATCGATACCGAAGGTGCGGAATCCGACGGCGTGCTCTTCGCCGAGGTCTGGCTGGCGGCACAACCCGAAGGATTCGACGACTTCCGCCGCTGCCTGGCGCGCGTGTCCGATCGGGACGACATCGAGCCACTCCTCGCAACCCACTGCGAAGTCGCCCTCGCCGGCTGCGAATAGGGGACGCGTCGGGTCAGTAGCCGGGAGGAGCCTCGAAGCCGTGCCAGGCGGCCTCGACCAGTCGCGCAAACGCGAGGGGGGTACGATCCTCGAGGTCGGGGCCGATCACCTGCATGCCGATCGGTAGTCCACGGAGGTCAACCCCGGCAGGAAATGCCGTCGAGGGTAGGCCCGCGAAGATCGCGATCATCGAGTAGATGATGTTCGAGAAGTACGAAATCTCCCTGCCGTCCACTTCCAGCGTTCGATCGGGGAATGGCGCCTCCTGATGGGGAAACGCCGCGTCGACCGTCATCGGCGCTAGCACCAGATCCCACTGCCCGAAGAACTCTCGCCACCGGACCCGCGCGGCTTCACGGCGCATGCAGAGCATCAGGAAGGAATGCGCGTCCATCTCCAGCCCCTCCGCCTGCGCATCGAAGACGGCGCCACCGCGGTCGCGTAGAGCAGCCGCCTGCGCGGCGCGCTCTTCGGGCGGCTGCCCCTGAGAAGTCATCAGCCCGAGCAGACGGGCGTAGTCGTGGAAGTAGGCGGTCATGTCGATATCGGGCTGCGCCTCGGCAACCGTCGCCCCTTCCGCGCCGAGCAGCGCACGTAGCTCGTCGAGCGCAGTTGCGACACTCGACGCTGGAGCGAGTCCGAGCGGAGCCGGCATCACGGCAACGCGGAAGTCCCCCAGACGTTCGTGGCGCGACTTGGGAATCTCGAGCTTCCACGCCACATCGCTTCCGATGTCCGGTCCGGCCAGCACGTCGAACAAGAGCGAGAGGTCCGCGGCGCTTCGCGCGAGCGGGCCCTGCACGCCCATGAGGAACGCGGGGTTCGGCAGATCCGCCATCGGGAACGAGCCGCTCTGCGGAATCGCCGACTCGGACGGGCGGTGACCGAACACTCCGCAGTACGTCGACGGCACCCGGATCGATCCACCGATGTCGCTGCCGACCTCGAGAGGCGTCATGCCCGCAGCGAGCGCAGCGCCCCCGCCTCCGGTACTCCCCCCGGGCGTCCTCGTGAGGTCCCAAGGGTTGTTCGTTCGCCCATACACCGGGCTGTCCGCTTGCCAGTCCCCGAGAGCGACGGGAATGTTCGTCTTCCCGAGCAGGCATGCCCCGGCCTCGAACACTCGCGACGCTACGAGTCCATTCTCGCCCGGCGTGTATCCCTTGAACGCCGGAATGCCGGCGCTCTGAGGCAGCCCCGCCGTCTGCGTCGACTCCTTCAGCGTCATCGGCAGCCCGAGCAATGCGGCCTTCTCCCCGCGCGCGCGGCGCTCGTCCGCCTCCGCGGCGCTCGCACGTGCGCGGTCGAACGTCTTGACCGGGATCGCGTTCAACTTCCCATCGACAGCCTCGATCTGAGCGATGTGGGCCTCGACGAGTTCGGACGCCGAGACCTCTCCGGCATCCAGCGCACGCAACATCTCGGTCGCGGTCGAAAACGGACTGAGTGGCATGTGCTGTCCATGCTCCGTCGCGGCCGCCGACGCAAGAGGGAGCGTGGCCGAGTGCGGAGCCCTCAGAGCAGATCGGGATGGCAGTGGGGCTCCAGCCTCGCGCGAACTTCGGCTGGAATCTCGATCGCGCGGCGCGCGCCGATGTCGAACGCGATGTCGACCGTGGAGCTCATGAGAAGGATGTCGCCCTGATCGACATCGAAGAGCCAGCTGTGCCGGTACGAGGTCTTGCGGCCGAGTTCGACCTGGGCTCCGAAGCTCTGGATGCGGGTCCCGGCCTTGGGCAGCCTTCTCAGAATGCCGCGGCTTTCGAGGATGGCCCAGCCGAACTTGCCACCGCCCTCGAGGTCTTGAAGCGGCATGAAGCCGGTCTTCGCCGAGACGGGAACGCCGCCCCAGATGAGCTCGCCGTAGCGGACCGCCGGAAAGAAGCCGCCGTCGGTGCAGTCCTCCTCGCGCAACTCCCGCACCTTCCGCATGGCGATGCCCCGATCGCGTGCCTCGTCGAGCGACAGCGCCCGCGGCTCGCGCGACAGGTCCACCGTTCTCGGCCGGCCGTGCTCCGGCCACTCGACCCGCCGCTTCGCGGCCAGATCCGCAACCATCTCGGGGAGCGGCCGCGGAGAACGCGTCCGCTCGTCACACAACCCCATGTCGTGAACGAACGTCGCCGCCCGTTCGCCTCGCGCCGGATTCAAGAGCTCATGGTACAGTCGTAGACCGTCCGCGTGCGCATCGAGAACGCCGCCCTTCACCACGAGGGCAGCACCCTTCATCTGCTCTCGGTAGTGACGCGTATAGGTGCCGCGCAGCTCCAGGACGCGACCTTCGTCCGCGCAGTATTCGCGCGTGAGTCCCATCTGGCCGGCCAGCGCGCGCGTCGCACGCAGGGCCTTCTCCGCATAGAAGCGGACGTTCATGTGGCCCAGATGGTCGATCTCGTCCGGCCCGACCGTGGCCTCGTGCAGCACCTGCAGTTCCGTCGTCATCGCGTCAGAGCGAACCAAAGCGCGACGGCCACGTCGACTTGACAGACACCGACCAGGACCGCCGCGAGCGCCCCTCCGAAGGCGGTCAGAACGCTCGTTCGATCCGCCTACGAGCAACTTGCCGGGATCGCTATGGCCTTCCCTTTGTACTTCTTGCCGTCGCTTCCGTCGAAGAATGGCTCGAATTCCGCGCAGTAGGTCTTGTTTCCGAGCGTGAGGGATCCGACCACTGCCCCCTGCCCCACGCCCGCCTGAAGGTCGTAGACGAACGACGCGACTCCGGCCTTCCCCTTGCAGCTCACAGAGACGCTCTTCGTGCCTGTGATCTTGACCGAGTTGCACGGACCGTCTTCGCGCTTCCCGTCGCTGTATTTGAAGCCGCGCTTCGCGACACCGCTCACCTTCGCGGAGCCCGTTGCGGACCAATTCTCGCAGGGAAGCGGAATCGGGCCCGAATCTTGCCCGGAGGTCGCGCTCACGAAACGAGCCGATGCCTTCACCGTTCCGTCGGGATCACCATTGCACCGTGGATCGTCGGCGGAGCCTCGCAAGGGCACTTCGATCTCACTGCCGCTCGCCTTCCACTTGCCGTTGCTCTTCTCGAAATCGTCGGGGATCTTGTTCTTGATCACCATGACCTTGCCGAGAAGCGGGATCTCTTCCGGTACCGGCGCCTCGACCTGGAAGCGCTGCGCGCCCCAGACGTAGGAGTCCTCCTTCCAGATCACGACGAAGTTCCCGACCGCGTCTGCCGCAATATCGGGGTAGTACCCGTCCGCGTTCACCGTGAACTCGTTGCTGATCGGAGTACCGGACGTATCGAACAGACGGCCCTCGACACCGCCAGACCCGTCCCACACCACGGCGAACGCCGAGGGTCCCGCAGCGCTGAGGGCCGGATAGCTCCCCGTCGTCGAGATATCGAACTCGGGACCAACCGGATTCCCGAGATTGTCGTACACCCGGCCCGCGACGGTTCCGCCGTCGTCCCACATGACCATGGTCTCCCCTGTGGGGGTAAGAGCCACGCTCACGACGCGGGGCCGGTCCGGGCTCACGATCACCTGCGCGCCAATCGGGTTCTTCGACTTGTCGAATCGGCGCATCGCGACTCCGTCGTACGGCGGGTAGTCGTAGTTTTCGTCCTGCCACACGACTGTGAACTCGCCGTCTTGACCGGCCGCGATGTCGAGGACTCCGTAGTCGCCTTGGTATCCGTTGGTGAACTCGTTCGCTCGAAACTGGGAGCCGTTTACCTGGCCCGAGCCTACGAGCTTGCGAACCCAGACCCCCTCGTCCACGTCGAAGTGGTCGACGTGGTAGAACGAATCGTAGCCCTCCCAGGCCACGACGAAGTTGCCCTCGGCGTCGGCTGCGATCTCCGGACTCGCGGTCTGGTTGTACGTCTCCCCATTGTAGGCGTTCAGCCGTGGGTCGCCGACGATGAAGGTCGAGGGAGCGAGCTTCCCGTTCACGTCGTACCGTTTCGTCCAGATGCAGGGAGAAGCGGAACAGGCCGAGCCGTACGGGGCCGTCGTGTCGTATGCGTTGAACGCGACGACGAAGTTGCCGGCTCCGTCCGCCGCGACGCTCACGAGCTCGTCAGGGGTGAACCCGCCCTCTTCCACGTAGTGCTCCGGGCCGCTCATCTGAAAAACCGGTCCCCGCTCATTCCCGGTCGCATAGAACGCCTTCGCCTTCACCGAGTCGTCGTAGTCGCTCTCCCAAGCGACGAGGAAGTTGCCGGCCGGGTCCGCGGCGACCCGCGGTTGCTCGTGATATTCCGGCGAGAGGTCTACCGTGATCGCGGAGCCAACGGCGACCGGATCTGCCGCTTCTGCCGTCATGGCGAGCGCGAAGGCGGCCACCAGCGACGAGGCGACGGGAAAGACGAACGACCTGAATTCCATGACCACAGGCTAGCGGATTCGTCCCGGGGCCAGTCAATCGGTTCCGTTCACCCATCGCTTGGGCCGGGCCCCTCGAACGGTCGTTCGATCTCAGAACGAGTAGCTGAGCTCCCCCCCGAAGGTCCGGGGTGGCTCGAAGTAGCGCGTCATCGTCCCGAACGGGTTCACGATCGTCTGGGTCTCGCGGAAGTACGCCTCGTCGGTCAGGTTGCGGATGAAGAACGCGACCTGCGCGCGATCGTCGAGGAAGGCATAGCTCGTGCGGAAGTGGAGAAGATTATAGCCGCGCTGGATGCCGCCGATGATCTCCGGGCCGACGTTGATGTGCGACTCGCTCTGGTAGTACCACTCGAGCCGCGGGGTCAGCCAACCCTGCAGCGAAGCGGGACCGTCGAACTCGACCTCGAACGAATACTGCACCGAAACGAAGCTGGTGAACTTCGGCACGTCGTTGAAGGTCTGGCCCGAGCGATCGAGCTGCGTACCATCGATATCGCTGATGCCGTTGTACTGGTCGTAGACCGGATCGAGAAGCCCGACGGAGCCGTTCACCTCCAGGCCGTCGATCGGGCGATAGAACGCCTCGAGCTCCATTCCCTTGAGGGTCGCCTTCGCCGCATTCTGGATCGTTCGCTCGACGACCGGAAGATCGTTCGGATCGGCACCGGGCAGAGCGGTCGTCGTCACGACCTGAATGTCGCTGTAGTCCGAGTAGAAGAACGAGGCGTTGAACGTGAGTTCGTCCTCGAGCGCAATCGTCTTGAACCCGATCTCGAACGAATCGAGGAACTCCGGCTGGTACGGCTCCAGGTCCTGCGCTTCCGACCGATTGCTCGAGGCAGCCGCGTTGAAGCCACCGCCTTTGAAGCCCTTCGCGTACGTGAAGTAGCCCATCAGATACTCGATCGGCATGTCGCCCAACCAGTCTTCGGGAACGCTCGCCTGGATGCTCGCCATCGGCGTCCAGGCGTCGAACTTCGCGGTCCCGTCGGCATCGAGCAACACGGCCGCGTCGCCCGTCGCGAAGGGATTGGTCGTGAGGCGATCGACCCCCTTCTTCTCCTGCGTGTACCGGATGCCGGCAGTGAGGCTCGCCCAGTCGAGGAAGTCCCAGGTGGCTTGCCCGAAGATCGCCCAGTCCCAGTCGTCCTGCAGCGTCGACTCGATGGTCGATCCGCCGCTCAGATCCGCCGCGGTGCCCGCCGCACCCCGCGTCGCGAGACCCGAGGACCGGTCCTCCCACTGCGCGAACACACCGGTGACGGCCACCAGAGACCCGTCGAGTGCCATGGCGTTCACCTGCCCCTCGAGGCTGTGACTGTTGCTCTCCCGCGCGCGGCCGGCAAAGGGCTCGTCGAGACTGAGTGCAGATACTTCGACCAGCGGGATATAGGTTTGATCGACATCCTCCCGGAGGCGAGTCTTCTGCTCACGCCACGAGCCGAGGAGCTTGAACGACAGTTCGTCGATCGGTCCGGCCGCGCCGACCTCCCAATTGATGCTTCCCCAAACGCCGTAGTCCGTCGGGTTCACGATGCCCGCGACGTCGGCGGTCATCTCGTACGGCGAGGTCTGTCCGCACACGTTGAAGTAGTCGGGGTAGTTCGGCGCGATGATGATGTTCTGGACGATGTTGTTGGGCGCGTGATCGAGCTCCGGGTAGCACTGCCCTCCCTTGCCCTTGGAGTTTCCCTGGAACCAGTTTCCGCTGACGTTCATCTCGATGTCGTCGGTCACCAGGAAGCGCAACGAACCAAGTGCCCAGAGGGAGTTCTGATCCGTCCAGTACTCGTCGCGGAACGAGTTGTACGTATAGCCCTGGCTGTTGGCGGAGGCGAAGGAGAAGCGCGAGTAGAGGCGATCCTCGAGCAGCGGTAGATTCAATACAGCCCGCGTTTCGACCGTGGCGAAGCTGCTCGCCCGGACGAACGCGAAACCTTCGACCTCTTCGTGCGGTCGGATCGTCGTGATGTTCATCGCTCCACCGACGGTGTTCTTGCCGAACAGCGTGCCCTGCGGTCCGCGCAACACTTCCAGCTGCTGGATGTCGATGACGCTGAGAAGGGAACCGAGTGCACGCGGCAGGTAAACCCCGTCCACGTAAACGCCGACCCCGGGGTCGCCGCCTTCGAGCGGACCGACCCCACGGATGCGAATGCGCGGGTCGACACCGGAGCGGCCCGTAACGAACGTCAAGTTCGGAACGAGATCCTGGACCTGATCCAGCGTCGTGATCCCGGCTTCTCGCAAGGTCGTCTGCGAAACCGCTGTGATCGAGATCGGCGTCTCCTCGAGAAGCTCGTCGCGTTTCCGAGCCCGCACGACGATCTCTTCGACGCGACGCGCTTCGCGGCGTGAGAGGCCGGCGCCACCGGATTCGGCCTGCGCATCGACGGAATCGACTTCTCCGATCTCGCCGCCCGTCTCACCGGGCGTCTCGATCGCTTCCAGGTAGGCCGACTCGGGTTCGACATCCCCCGGAGACTGGGCATCGGCCGCCGCGGGAAGGAGCGCGACGACCACGATCAAGATCAGGATCCGTGTACGCATCCCCCTTGGCGTATGAGTTTCTGGCCCATCGACGCAAGAGGCGACGCGCCGGCGCGCAGATCGGCGGCCGACCACGGGGCGTTGCAATCCGAGCGAGTCGCGTGTCACGGTCGCGCCATGTCCTTCGACGCGATCTTTGCAGGCGGGCAGGTACTCGACGGAACCGGAGCCGAGGCGCGCACCTGCGACGTCGGGGTACGGGGCGGTCGCATCGCGGCGGTGGGCGATCTCTCGCACGCAGAGGCCCTGCGGCGGATCGACTGCGCGGGCAAGATGGTCGCGCCGGGCTTCATCGACATGCACAGCCACGCCGACTGGGTGCTGCCACAGCCCGAGCACGGGCGCATTCTTGCCCCGCTGATCGAACAGGGGATCACGACTCTCGTGTCCGGCAACTGCGGCTGCACACCGGCGCCGCTGCTCGGGAAAAACGAGCGTATCGTGCCCGCTCTCGGGCGGTTGCTGCATGATGACGCGCTCGACTACCGATGGTCGGGACTCGGTGACTACCTCGACGTACTGGGAACCGACGGCCTTGCGCTCAATAACGCCCAACTCGTTGGTCACGGCACCGTTCGTTCTGCGGTGAAGGGCGGCGACTTCTCCCCGGCCAGCCCGGACGAGCAGGCCGCGATGGCCGACCTGACGCGTGCGGCACTCGACGAAGGGGCGATCGGCCTCTCCACCGGGCTCGGGTACGCGCCCGGAGTGTTCGCAGATACAGACGAGCTTCTCGCCGTCACCGCACCGCTTCGCGAACGTGGCGCGATCTACACGTCGCACGCACGCAGCTATGTCTCCCTCGCGACCCGCGGTGCTCCCGACGACCTTCCGTCCAACATCGCCGCCCTGGACGAAACGGCGGCCGTGTGCCGCGCGCACGGAGTTCCCGTGCAGCACTCACACCTGATCTTCGTCGGAGACGCAACCTGGCCGAGTACCGATCGCACGCTCGAGCACTTCGACGCTTTGGTCGATGACGGCGTCGACATGGCCTTCGACGCGTTCCCGTACGTGGGAGGCAACACGACGCTGATCGTGTTCCTCCCGCCGTGGGCTCTCACCGACCCTCGTACCCAGGTGAAAGAACCCGCGCTACGCGAGAAGCTCGTACGCGCACTCCGGCGCACCCAACAACGTGTGGGCATGCGCTGGGCGGACACGCAAATCCTTTGGGTACCCGATCGCGAGCTCAGCTCCTACGAAGGCTTGTCGGTCGAGGACGTCGCCAAGGACCGCGGTACCGACGCGACCGAAACGTACCTCGACCTGATCGCGGAGCTCGGCCCGGAGACCCGCATCCTCAACTGGAACTACAGCGGGCGCGACGACGAGGAGACCTCCCTTCGCAAGGTCCTGCAACACCCCCGGTGCTGTATCGAGACGGACACGATCCTCACCGGCAACGGCTTCGACAACCCGGCTTCGTACGGCACCTTTCCGCGCGTCCTCGGCCGCTACGTCCGCGAGCTCGGTCTCTTCTCGCTGCCGGACGCAGTTCACCGAATGACCGGGTTCTCGGCCGACCGCATGGGCCTTTCCGATCGTGGCCGGATCGCGCAGGGGAAGGCGGCCGACCTGGTCGTGTTCGATGCCGACCGTGTCGGAGACAACTCCACGCGCGAGACACCGAACACGAGCCCGAGCGGGATCGAGTTCGTCGCGCTGAACGGTGAGATCGTCGTCGAGAACGGGCGGTTCGATCCCCGCTCGCGCCACGGCCGGGTCCTGCGGCGCGGCTAGGTCGACGACGATTCGCACCCGGAGGTACGCTTCGGGACCGAGGGCTGCTAGCGATGCGCCGGCGCCATGTAGAACCAGAACGGAAACGGCGCCTCCTGTTCTTGTAGCGCCTTTCGCGCCGCCATGAGGGTCTTCCCGGCTTCTGTCGTATCGAAGAACCACGCCTCGGCGGCGCGCCCACCGGGAACCGGGCCCGACACGAGCTGGGTGGCGGCCTCCTCGTAGTACGCTCGAATGTCGTGGGTCACGGCAACCGTGTTCTTGCCCGGAAGCGGAACCTCCTTCCAGGAGGCGCCTCCGGCCCACTGGTGAAGAACGTCGAGCGCCGCCGGAATCGTCTCGGCGTCGATGGCACGGCCCACACCGGTTACCCCCCGCGCGTGGAGCGCGCGATCATACGCGGCACGCAAGCCCTGCGCTTCGTCGACCGCGGGCGCCGCATCGGGGTCGAAGCGAGGCGGCATGGCGCAGACCATGGGCGCCTCTTCGGTTTCGATCACTTCGGGATACGTGTCGAGAACGGGCTCCGTCGCGCGGAGGAGCGCGAGCCCGCGCTCCAGGACGTCACGCTGGAACGCAGCATCCGAGGGCTTGCCAAGCGGTCGACCGAGCGGGAACTGGCAGTAGAGCGCGCGGGGCAGCGACATCTTCTCCGCGACCTCGAACATCGAGGCAAAGACGACGGTCGAAAGCCCAGCGGCTTCGAATACGTGTGCGAGCGTACCGACGGTACGCGTACAGAGGGGTCAGACCGGGGTGAGGAGCACGACATCGACCGAATCGGCCTTCAACTCGGCGGCGCAGGCCGGCCCGGTATCGAGTCGAAGCTCGCTCACCGTGTCGGGCTGGTTCCCGGCGAACGCGAAGTGTCGCGGTGCCACGTCGCCGATGACGCCGTCGGCCGCCAACTCCTCCAGGCGGTCGATCGGATAGACCACGTTCCGATCGAGCCTGAACCCGGTGTGATCGAAGTTGGGACTCCAGTGCCCCATCACGAGGTCCCAATCCGAACGATCCAGCGCGCGAAACCCGACATCGGTCTGGCTGAAGCGCTCCTGGTCGGGTCGATGCAACGCCGCCGAGGTCACGATGGCGACCCGCGCCTCGGCGAGCGGCTTGCGGAGCGTCGTCAACGCCGTCGAATCGAACTCGGGAACGGGAAGTGTGGCAGCGTACGCGCGCATTGCGGCATCAGCGGACTGCGTCATGGCGAACTCATTGTACGCGTCGAGCGCCCGAGATTGCACGCGCCAAAATGGGTATGTGAACGACGTCAGTCGGCGGGGGCGCTGAAGAACTCGACGAGGATCTCCCCGATCCGCTCGGGCTCCTCTCCCACGACCCAGTGCGATCCGGACCCGAGCTCGAGAAGCGTCCCGTGGTCCAGGTACTTCATGCCCGCGCGGCTCTGATCGGAGGGAATGAACGCATCCGCGGCGGCGAGGATGAGGAGCGTCGGCGTCGTAACGCGCGCATCCGCGCGCGGACGTGGCGTGCGCGGCGCACGGTACCACTCTGCCATCGTGTGGATGGCGCCGTCTCGGTCCCAGGCCGAACGAAACTGATCCAACTCCTCGTCCGGAAAGGCTCCGGGAGCGGACGTTTTCCGAAGGTTGTTCGACAACAGCCACCAGTTCCCGAGGCGCGCGGTGTACCCGGGCAGCCACGGAATCTGTAGGAACGTCCGGTACCAGCTGACGGTCTCTTCCTTCGTTTCGAACTCCGCGTACCCGCGCGGGTGCCCCACATCGATGACCGCGAAGCGCGAGACTCGCTCCGGCCGTGTCTGCACCAATCGCCACGCGACACCGGCGCCCATGTCCTGCGCGCCCAAGAGGACCCGCTCGTACTCCAGAGCGTCCATCAATCCGATGACATCGCTCACCAGTTCGGGGAGGGTGTACGCCTCGGCGCCTGCGGGCTTGTCGGAAAGATTGTAGCCGCGCTGGTCGGGAAGGATGACGCGGAACCCGGCGCGCGCCAGAACCGCACCAGGGCCGCGCCAGGCATACCAGAACTCAGGAAAACCGTGCAACAGAAGGACCGGCGGTCCTCCCTCGGGACCCGCAAACACAACGTGCAACGTCACCTCTCCGACGTCGATGAACCGAGACTCGAACGCGACTCCGAGTTCCTCGCTCGCCGCAGCAACCGAATCCCTCTCGGGCTGGCTCCCGCTCCAATGCCCGAGCAACAGGAGCGCGCCAATCACGATTGCGACGACGACCAGCTTTCGCATGCACCCACCGTACCAGAGATGAGCTGGAACCCGTTCCGCCGCGCCCAGACGACGCGCACGCTCGAGAACGAGCGGCTCTCCGGGAGCGTGGAATCGAGCGGCCCGCTTCAGTCGACGATCTTCTCGGCCAGGTTGCCGTTCCAGGCGTTCTTGTAGAACTCCAGATCCGCAAGGAAAAGAAGTCGATCGTCCGCATCGATGAACGAAACGGGACCGTGGCCGAAGTAGAGGAACTCGGTCTCCTCGGTTCCAGAGGCCTCTTCGTGGATCTCGCCGATCTCCTCGTACCCGTATACTCCGGCGCGAGCCGAGCCCCCCTCGAACACGAGCTCGCCCTTCAGGATGAAGAACTCGGCCGGAGTGATGTGCTGGTGCCGACCGAACTTGACGTTCGGTTGAAGCTGTACGTACAGCACCCAATCCCCCGTCACCTCGCAGTACCGCAGCAGCTTGAACTTCACTCCTTCGCCCAACGACTGCCACTCGATCCGATTCACGTCCGCGAGCATGGCGCCTCGGGTTCCCGGGTTGTGTTCCTTCTCTACCGACCGTCCTCGCGTCTCCATGCGGTACTCCGGTACCACACTTCACATCGGAGTCACTTCGCGACGAAGCTCAGGCGCCGACCGCGCATCGATCCGGGATCGCGGCGACCAGTTCATCGAGAGAAGCCCGGATGCCGTCTGTGATCTCGTGTGGGTCGCGCAGCCGGTCAGGACACGAGAGCACTCCAACATTGAAGCGGTCGACGTAGCTCCACGCGGTCACATTCAACGCCGCGCCCTCGATGATGGGCCCGACCGAGAAGAGATCCGCCAAACGCACGCCACCAAACTCGAGTGGCTCGCGCGGCCCCGGAACGGACGATACGATGACGTTCACCGGTGGTCGATGGCGATCGGCGATGCGGAAACGCGAGTAGAGCCGAACGAAGCCGGCGAACGCGCGCGGCGGTGCGAAGTGGCTCCATTCGTTGAACATGTCGGAGCCAAGCCGTTCGTGGATCTCCTTGGCGCTGACCACGGTTGCGCGGATCGCCTTCAGGCGCTCGACCGGGTCCGCGACGTCCGTACAGAGAGACGTGAAGATGTTCGAGAGACGATTCCCCGAGAGCCGCGTCGCGCCGCGCACGTCGGTCGCCGCGGGAACCTCCGCGACGAGTGGCTTCGACGGAAGCGCTCCTCGCGCAAGAAGGTAGCGACGGATGGCGCCGGAAACGAATGCCAAAGCGACGTCGTTCACGGTAACGCCGAAGGCAGCTCGCACCGCCTTCACGTCCGCCAGGGGAAGCGACGCGCTCGCGAACACGCGCTCCCCGGTCAGAGCACCGTTGAAGGCGGCATGCGGGGCATCGAGGAGCGGCATGGGCGGACTCGGTTCGAGCGTCTTCCGCCTGCGTGCAACGTCCGCGAGGTTCGTCGCCGTACGGCGGACCAGCGCCGGCACCCGTCGCACCTGCTGGCGATGCTCGCCGAACGCTTCGCGCAGGAGCCGGCGGCGTGTCGGAAGCGGCTCCGCCTCCTCCGAGAGAGAGGTGCCCGCGTCCGCAACCGAGCCGATGGCGTTCTGCAACAATGCCGAAACCGCCACGCCGTCCGCGACGGCGTGGTGAATCTTCGCGACCGCCGCCATCCGGCCACCCTCGAGTCCCTCGACCATCCAGACGCCCCACAAGGGAAGCGCTCTGTCCAGAGGCACGCTCGCGATGTTGGATACGATCTCGTCCAACTGACGCGCATCCCCGGGCGGAGGCACGGTCACCCAATGGAGGTGTGCGTCAATGTCGACGTCGACGTTCACCCACACCGGGTGATGAAAGCCCAGCGGGACCTCGACGATCCGACGACGGAAGGGCGGCAGCAGCGGCAACCGACGGATCAGCTCCGCCCGGATGCGGCCCGGATCGAATGCTCGGCCCGTGGCCGGCTCGAGCACCGCGATCTTCATGGTGTGCATGTGAGCGGTCGGGGTCTCCATGTAGAGGAGGCTCGCATCCACGCCAGTCAGCCTTTCCATCATTCATCTCCCGGTCGACTCCGACCCGGCGCCGAAAGGCAGAAGCTCCCGCAGCCGGCTGAGGACCGGATAGGGATGCTCCTCCGCGAGCGCGTCGAGCGTGTCCTGCATGCACGACGTGATCTCCTCGTAGCAACGGTCGACCACCTGCGGATCGTCCGCGTCCGCGGCGGTGTAGGCGTCCCACGACATCGGCGCGCAGACCCGTGCGGTGATCTTCGCGGGAAGCGGAAAGCCCGGAATCGTCGCCGGCGAGATTCCCCACGGAACCTGCCATGCAATCGGGAACGCCGTCATGCGGATACGATCGAGACCGAACGTCTTCGAGAGCCGTTCGCCGCGGGTCAGAACCAAAGTCGAGTTGTGCCCGCCGTGGCTCACGACCGGGACGACCGGGACCCCCAACTCGAGCGCCAGGCGGATGAAGCCCTTCCGACCGTCGAACTCGATTCGATTGCGCTCACTCCACGGGCGGAAGATCTCATGATCACCACCGGGATAGACGAGCACCGGCAGCTCGTCCTCCAGGGCCCGGCGTGCGTTCTCGCGATTCGCCGGAACCTCGCCGATCTTTCGCATGAGAGTCCGAAAGCCCGGGATCCCGAAGGCGGCGTCGAAGGCGAGCCCCACGAGCGGCCGATCGAAATCGTAGTGCCGATACCACGCCGTGAAGAACGCCGATGTGTCCGGGGTGAGTATTCCACCCGAGTGGTTACCGACGAGCAACACCGGGCCCGATCTGGGCACGTTCTCGAAGCCACGGACTTCCGCGCCGAAGTATTGGCAGAGCATGTCCATCAACGGCAGGAGCTTCGCGAGGAACTCCTCGTCGAGCTGAAACGGCTCGTCCGCCACCTCGCGCCGGGTGACGTCCGCCCAGATCTGGATCGGGTCGAACTCCCGGATCTGTCGAAGCAGATTGTCGGTCCCGCCCGTCGGCGAGGTACCGTTTCGCGAAACGTCAGTGGCGACCATGTTCTCCTCCCACGAGCAACGGCTCGGAAACCCTCTGGTCGGGCTCGGTATCGGGCTCCGCGACGCACGGCCGAACGGGGAGCCCGTCGGGAGTCGTGTAGACGTGCTCCTCGGCCGGCGTCGGGGACTGAAGCAACTCCACGAGCGCCTCGGAGAGACAGCGGTGATGCGGACCGTTCCACCAGTGCGCGAGGCACGGCATGCGGATCTGGCGCGCCTCCGGAAGGTTGCGCGCGACGGGACCGGCGTAGGCAGACGAGATGAGCTGATCGCGCTCGCCCCACACGAAGGTGGCCGGGATCGCCATCGACGAGAGTCGCGTCCACAGACCGCGCTCGCCGAACGCCTCGTCCAACGCCAGTTCCCGCGCCGCCGACACGAAAGCCGCCCGTGTCGCGGGACACGCTGCATAGTAGATGAACCGAACGCCCGCTTGGGCGACCGCGTCGTCTCGCAGGAAGGGCGTCGTTTCGAGCAGGGACGCGAGCCAGCGCAGAGCCGGCCACGCGTGCTCGAGGGGAAGCCACGCGGCCATCCGCGGATCCATCACGCACGCAGCCCGGAGAAAAGCGCGATTTCGGAGCCATGGGAGATAGGGCGCGATCGCAACGACCGACCGAAACGCCTCCGGCGCGGAGAGCGCTGCCTCGAGGGCGACGCGCCCCCCCATCGAGATCCCGACGATGTCCGGCGGGGTGTGCATCTCGCGTGCGGCGGCAATGACGGGCTCCGCCATGACAGCCGGCGTGAGCGGGCGCTCCGGTGCCGGAGTGCGACCGAAGCCCGGCAGGTCGAGAGCGATCGTTCGCATTCCCTTTCGGGCAAGGGCTTCCCCGACGCCTACGAAGGCCGACGACTCGAGTCCGAGCGGATGAAGTGCAATCACCGGATGACCGAGGCCCCACTCCCGACGGTGGGCGGTCGGAGCACGCCGCCGAAGCGAGCGATAGACGCCGTCGACCAACCCCGCGCCGCGTGGGTCACCCGTCAGGTCGAAGCGCATTTTCGTCGTGACGAACCCGAGCGCGAGCCTGGCCTCGGGATCCGCAAACGCGAGAGTTCCACCCGCCCCCGGGTGTCCGAAACTCTGCGGTCCACAGCCCGGCGCGAGCGACGGCGGAAGCATGAATCCCAGGCCATAGGTCGATGGAATGAACAGAACCTTGTCGGCACCGACCGCATGCGCGGTGCGCGCCGCCTCGACGGTCTCTTCCCGCAGGAGACGACGGCCTTCGACCTCACCGATGAGGCTCGCATAGAGCGCTGCCAGTGCCCGCGCGTTGGTGACGCCATTGGACGACGGCATCTCTGCGGCCAGGATGTCGGGCCGATTCCACATCTCGTCGTACGCGAACAGCCCGGACGGCCCGCTCATCACGCGCGACGTGAGCGAGTTTGCGCCCAGGAGGCTCGTGAGGGACGGCAGCCCGCCCGAGGGCGGGATGATTTTCGCGCAGCGGCCCTGCTCTTCTTTCGGAAGGCCGATCCATAGGTCGATCCCGAGAGGTCCGGCGACCTCAGCCGCAAGGAACTCCCCAACCGTACGCCCGGTGATTCTTCGAATCACCTCGCCTACGATCCAGCCGAACGACCGCGCATGGTACCCGTGTGCGCTGCCCGGCTGCCAGTTGGGTCGCTGCGCCGCGATCGCAGCAACGACGGGATCCCAGGCGAGCACGTCGTCGAGGGTCAAATCCCCGTCGACTGCCGCGAGGCCGGCCTTGTGGCTCAGCGCCCAACGCACCGGGATGTCACCCTTCCCGTTGGCCGCGAACTCCGGCCAGTACGTGGCGATGGGCCGGTCCAGATCGAGTTCTCCGCGCTCCACCAGGAGGTGTGCGCAAACCGCCGTGACCCCCTTCGTCGCGGAGAAGACGAGTTGGACCGTGTCCCGTGTCCACGGCCTGCCGTCTTCCAGACTGGCGACTCCGCCCCAGAGATCGACCACCGGTTCGCCGTCCAGATAGAGGCAACACGCTCCGCCGGTGTCCGCGTGCTCGGCGAAGTTCGCCTCGAAGGCCTCCCGGAGCGGCTCGAATCCGGGTGCGACGAAGCCATGGATTGCGGTGGAGGGCACCCCAGTGAATTGGGGAAGCAAGCCTGCAGCCAAGGACCTCGGTCACACGGCCGTGCGTTTCGGGCGAGGGATTCTCGCGGCCCGGAATCGCGGAGGGGAATCACCCGCGGGTCTGGGAATCCGGGGGCACATCGCGCCGGGGCACCGAGCGCCTCGACCCGCTATCTGAGCTTGACCTCGCCGACCTCGATGGCCTCGTACGTTTCGGCCGAGAGCGGCACGTACCGCTCTCCGACACGTACGTACAGCGGGTCGTTCACCTTGGACGGATCGAAGCCTTCACGACGATACTCCGCTTTTCGTTGCTTGAACGTTCCCGTCGATGCCATCTCGTTCAAGAGCCGAACGAAGTACGGGCGCTGGTAGATGGGAAGGTCCTCCCGGACCCGCTCCGCGAATCGGTCCATCGAGAACTCGTCGTTTCGCGAAAGCGCCACCATGCCGGCTCGTCCATCGGTCCCCGGAACCTCGACCCCGTACACCGTACTCTCGAGAACGCCCGGGATGCCGTTCAACACTTCGGCGACCTCCGTCGTGGATACGTTCTCACCCTTCCATCGGAACGTGTCGCCGAGGCGATCGGCGAACGCGACCCATCCATCTTCGTGCAGCGTCATGAGATCGCCGGTGTCGAAGTAGGCATCGCCGGTTTCGAAGACATCGCGCGCCACCTTCTTGCGACTCGCCTTCGCGTCGACGTAGCCATCGTAGGGTGTCGCGCGTGTGATCTTGCCGAGCAAGAGCCCGGTGTCACCGACGTCGACACGCGTGCACCGTCCGTCGGCACCGCGCTCCAGTTCTCCCGTCTCGAGATTACACCGGACGATCACCTGATTGCCGGTGAGTCGACCCACCATGCCGGCGCGCCCCTGTAGATTCACGAGGATCACGTTGCCCTCGGTAGCTCCGTAGAACTCACGGACGAGGGGTATGCGGAACCGGTCGTGGAACTCTTCCCAGATGTCGGGCCGCAGGCCGTTCCCGGTCGCGACGCGGATTCCATGCTCGCCGTCCTTCGGATCCGGGGGCTGATTCAGGAGGTAGCGGCACATCTCGCCGATGTAGAGGAACGCCGTCGCACCGGTGGTTCGAATGTCCGACCAGAAGCTCGACGCCGAGAACTTCCGACGAAGCGCGATCGACGCGCCCGTTGCGAGCGCCGCCGACCAGCCCGCGAACAGCGCGTTCGTATGGTAAAGCGGCAGCGCCACGTAGACGACGTCCTTCGGGCCGAGCTCCAGGATGCCCGCGCCGTAGAAGGCACCTCCCATCAAGAAGCGCGAGTTCTTCACGACGGCTGCCTTCGGCTTGCCCGTCGTGCCCGACGTGTAGATCAAGCACATTCGCTCGTCGGGCGTTGGCAGGCCGACGTCCACACGGGGCGTCTCGGGCTGGGCGGCGACGAGATCGTCGAGGCTCCGAAAGCCTGTGGCCCCGCGATCCGTCGTCGGCGAGGCGTCAGGCTCGTCTCGCTGCACCAGGACCTGATCGGCATCGAGGATCGTCGACTCCGGCAGGATCTCGGCCACCGCAGGCGCGTGCTCCGCTCCGACGATGACCCGAGACGCGCCCGCCGTCGTGATGGCGTGCGTCAACGCAGGGCCGGTGACGTTCGTGTTGATCAGTGCCGCGACCGCCCGAAGTCTCGAGATCGCGCTCGAGGCGATCAGATACTCGGGCCGGTTGTCCATCAACAGCGCAACGACGTCACCCGAGTTGACCCCGACGCCCCGCAGGGCGGACGCGTAGCGCGTCGTCGCCACGTCCAGCTCGCCCCAACTGTAGATCCGCTCGCGGTATCGTACGGCTGGCGCATCCGGTGCGACCCGCGCCCGCTCCGCGAGAAGGCGCGCGGCGTTCCAGTGCGTGAGCGGCGCCACCCGCACCAGATGCGGCAGGATTCGGCCAATGGCACGAACGTCGTCGGCACGATCGAGAAGACTCCGAACGCGGCTCAGCATGCCCGTCGAGAATGCAGGAAGCGTGCCGGCGAGCGCGCGATGCGCGATTGATCACGTGGCCGGCGCACCGCTTCCCACGGACCGCAAGATCGATGGCGTCGATCTCGTACCGTTCGCCCGGACGACGAATGCCTCTACTGGTCGAACGGACCCGAGATCCCGCAGCCTGCGGCTATTCGTCCGATTCGAGCAGTGCGTAGAGCGTCCACTTTCCTGGGACGCCCTTCAGGCCGTGTCGCCCTCGTCGGTCGAACTCGAAGCTGGATCCCGACACGATGTCTCGGAGGGTGCGCGACACGAGGATCTCGCCGGGGCGGGCATTTTCCGCGACACGCGCGCCGATGTGCACCGCGACGCCGCGTACCGCCTGGTCTCCGATCTCACACTCGCCGGCATGCAGCCCGATGCGCAGGCGGAGGTCGAGCGCCGCGGACTGGTCTCGGATCGCGCGAGCGCATTCCAGTGCCCGGGTAGGACTGTCGAAAATCGCGAAGGCGCCGTCGCCGGCGGTATCCACGAGTCGCCCCCGGAATCGGGCCACCTGCCCCTGCAGCATGGACTGGAACCGCATCGCGATATCGCGCCATGTTGCGTCGCCTTGGTCCGAAGCGAACTGGGTCGAGCCGGCGATGTCCGCAAACAGAACCGTGGCCAGCACGCGGTCGGCGGCGCTCTGGGCGCGAGTACCGGTCAGGAACTCCTCGATCTGTCCGAGAGACTCGTTTGCGCCTTCATAGAAGAAGAAGAGGTCGGTTCCCGCGACCCCGACCCGCTTGCTCTCGGCGATGTTCTTCTCGAGATACTCGGCGTGAGCCGCAGAGGAGAAGAACGGCAGATCCTGGCGATGGAGAAGAAGCGTGGGACATCGGATGTTCGCCAGTGAGCTGCGTACGTCCGACTCGAGATAGACCCGGTACTGCGCCGCCGCCGTGCGAGGCGTGTTGGCCGCCCGCTGAAGGCGAGTCGACAGACGGAGGAAATCTGCATCGTTCGCGTGGCTCGGGAGAGTTCTCTTCACCAACTCCTCGCTCCCCCAGCCGTGCAAGATGGCCTCGTAGGCCAGCTCGGCCGACTCAGGCGGCTCTCCGAATGGATAGCCTTCATCGCGCGTGTAGCGCGCGGTGGTGTTCGCCAAGATCAGCCCCGACACGCGCTCGGGGTGCTGCGCCGCGAACAGGATGGCAGCCGGCCCGGCGTCGCGCTCGGCGAAGATGGCCGCACGAGGTGCATCGACCGCATCCAGTACGGTGGTGAGATCCTCCGCCCAAGCCTCCGGCGAACCGGGGTGATCGGCGGCAATCGGGTCGGACAGTCCCGTGCCTCGCCGGTCGAAGAGAATGAGCCGACTGAACGATGCGAGGCGCCGCAGGTATCGCTCGACCTCGGGAAAATCCCATTGAAGATCGAGGTGCGTCACCAGGCCGCCCGCGAAGACGAGGTTCACCGGACCCTCGCCGAGTACCTGGAATGCGATCGAGGCGTCGTGCGTCGTCACGTATTGCGTCAGAGGCACGCGCGAAGCCGTCCTTTCTCGAACCCAACCACGTCCCGGAGCTTAGCACCCGGATCGGGAGACGTAGGGCGCGAAGAGTACCGCTCTCCGCGGCGGCGTGCTCGATTACTTCATCGAGGCGCCGATCGCCCGAAAGAACTCGATCGTCTCGATCTCGCGATACGCGGATTCCTCCAGAGAAGTCGCGTAGTCGCTGTACGCCGAGAGCTTCACGATCACCAGGTCGCGCGTCGGATTCACATAGATGAACTGGTTGTACACGCCGATGGCCGCGTACTCGCCTTGGTCCCCGGCCGGAATCCACCACTGATAGCCGTATCCCACCGGAAAGACGTCGTCGGCCTTTGCTTCGGGCGTCAAGTGCGGCGCATCCGGGGTCACGGAGGCCGAGACCCAGTCCGCCCGAAGGAGCTGCCGGCCGTTCCAGTTTCCACCGTTTCGATACAGCTCGCCGAGTTTCGCGTAGTCCCGGGCCGTCGCGTTCAGCCCCCCGAAGACCATCTCCATGCCATCGCTGTCCACGAGCCAGTATCCATCGGACTCCATCCCGAGAGGCTTCCAGAGCTTCGCTTCCATGTACTCGGCAACACTCTGACCGGTGGCGTTCACGAGAAGCTGCCCCAGCACCTGCGTGTCGGTCGAGTTGTAGTGATTGTGCGTACCCGGGTCGTGCTCGCGTTCGAGCGTTGCAGCGAACTCGTTCAAGGAACCGCCGATCGCCATGATGCGTCCGAACCGGTTGATGTCGGATTCGGGATCGCTGTAATCCTCGTTCCAGCGCGCGCCGGACGACATCTGCAAGATGTCCTTGATCCGAACGCCGTCGTAGGCCGAACCGGCAAGTGAAGGAACGTACTCCGTAACAGGCTCCTCGATATTGCCGATCAAACCCTCTTCGACCGCGATCCCGACTGCCGCGGAGACGAAACTCTTCGCGACCGACATCGAGAGCCAGTTCACGTTCCGCCCACCGGTCAGCATGTACCGCTCGTACCGGACCTTGCCGCCCTTCAATACGAGCAGCGCGCTGGTATCGGTTTCTGCCAGGAACCGCTCGGTGTCGACGACCCGCCCCTTGTACTCGAACGAAGCGGGAAGAGTGATCGGCTCGCCGTTGGGGAATTCGAACGGTTCCTCGGCGGCGCGCATCGTCGAGACCGGGTAGAGCTCGGCCAAGCGATTGAAGTTCTCGTACTGCTCGGCGCCCGAGAACAGAGTGAGAGCGAACGCCGCTCGGTCCACCTCTCGCTTGTAATACAGGCCCACCGCACCGGCGATGGCCAGGAGCACCAATACACCCAGCCCAAGCTTCTTCATGTCGGCTCCTTTCGCTGACCATCGTCGTCGGCCGTTCGCGGCTTTCCCGGGCGACGTTGGTCCATCCTGCGGAGAGCGTCTCTCTATAACGCCGTTCGGATTAAGCGAATTCGCGGAGATTAACCAACGTCCCCAATCGGGCGTGATAAAAAGAACGGATGCAATTGCCGGTCACAGGTCAGCCGCTTCATACTCGCTCGCTCACGATGAGGGTGACCGTGGGGGAAGACGGCCATTGGCGGGTGCGGGGCAACGTGATCGACATCCGCAAGACGGGCTTCGCGGCGATGCCGACGAGTCTACAACCGGCGGGTCTGATTCACTCGATGTCGATCGATCTCCGCGTCGATCCAGACACGCTGCGCATCGAAAGCCTCGAAACCGAGCAGCCGGTGGTTGCCATCGAGCCGTCCCGCGTGAGCGGCGGCGAATGCTGTCGCGACCCGGCGGCACGCTTGAAGGCCCTCGTCGGCGAGCCGCTCGGTACGGAGTTCTCGAAGACGCTCTCGAACACCTTCGGTGGGCCGCGTGGATGCTCGCACCTCCTGGCGCTCTTCTTCTTCATGGCCGCGGCGGTCCCCCGCGCAGGCGAGTTCGAACGCGCGCAAGCGGCGACACGGGGCTCCGAACGCGAACCCGGCGCGTGTCTCTTCCAACGCAGCCTCTCGCTGGACGGACTGCAAGACGAGGCCGGCGACGTGGACCTCTCGGTTCAGGTCGGCGACTACCATCTCCTCCCTGCGGGAAAGGCCGAAGGCACCGTGGAGCACCTCGAACGCGAGCACGACATCCGTCTGTACGCGAAGGTCCAGACGAGCGACATGGCACTCCGCGCGTTTCGAGCCATCGAGCGCGAACGAGACTACGCCTCACTCACGACGGCCACGTGGCGGGAACGCCCAGAATGGGGCGAGGATTTGGTCGGGGCTCCACTCCTCGGCGGCTTCGCCGCGAGGGTGTTGCAGAGCTGCGGCAGCGACCCACACCAGCGCCTGCTCCGCGATACCCTGCTGCAGCTCGCCCCTGGTCATTACCAGGTCCTTGCCGCCTTCGCGGATCAATGGGCGGCGGGCGGAACTGCACCCGGCGGAAGCGAGAAGAGCATCTCCTCGGCTTCGATGACCGCGAACTGCTATATGTGGCGCGCGGGAGGGGCGCTGGGCCCGCTCTGAATCGAGATGGCGCATCTCATCCAACCGGCCACGACGGGGCGCTCCAAGTGCCGCGCCTGCGGGGATTCGATCGCGGCCGGTGAGCTTCGCTTTGGAGAAGTCCGACCCAACCCGTTCGGCGACGGCGACGCGACGTCCTGGTTTCACCTCGAGTGCGGCGCGTACAAACGTCCGGAGCCGTTCCTCGAGCTCCTCGAGGCAGAATCCGACCTCCCGGACCGTGCGCGCGAACTCTCCGCGGAGGTCCAGCGTGGCATCGAGCACCCGCGGCTCGACCGCATCGCGGGGGCGCAGCGCGCTCCGTCGGGCAGAGCTCGCTGTCGCGCCTGCCGCGAGTTGATCGAGAAAGAAACCTGGCGCGTCGCGCTCACGTTTCACGCCGAAGGTCGCTTCGAGGCAGGAGGATTCATCCACGCTTCGTGCGCGCCAGCCTACTTCGAGACGGACGAGGTGCAGGGCCGCATCCGCCACTTCTCGCGCGATCTGAGCGACGACGACGCCCAAGACATCGAGGCGCTTCTCGGCTGACCCTCACGGTCGCGCCGAGCCGGCGGACCAACTCAACTGGTGATGCCGAAGCGCTCGAGGCCGTAACACTCGATCGCGTTCGTCCGCAGCACCTTCCGACACTCCTCAGCGTTCATGCCGGCTTGCGCGAAGAGATCGCGCGCGATCTTTCTCGATTGCGGAAATGTGCCGTCGGAATGGGGGTAGTCGGTCTCGAAGAGGATCATCTCGATGCCGATCTCGTCGCGATTCTTGAGGCCCGTGAGATCGTCGAAGATGCACGACCACACCCGACCCTTCGTCTGCTCGCTCGGGGCCACGTCGAACTCGACACCGCCCACACCATCGCGCCATACGCTATCCATGCGCTCCAGTTGGAACGGGACCCAGCCCGCTTGGCTCTCGGCGTAGGAGATCTTCAGGTTCGGGAAGCGCGACAGAGTACACGAAAAGACCCAGTCGGCGAGCGACGCCTGGGCATTCTGGGCGTAGAGGCACATGCTGGTCGCAAGCGGTGCGTCGGGCGAGGTGGTCGGCATCGAAGAAGACGAACCAATGTGCATCGAGACCGTGGTGTCGGTCTCCTCGCACGCCTGCCACAAGACATCCCACTCTCCGCTGTAGAGCGTCGGAAAACCGAGCTTTGAGGGATTCTCGCTGAACGCGATTGCGTGACTCCCCTTCCCTGCGCAACGCCGCACCT
>JAULKQ010010433.1:5411-15889 GCA_032356285.1 Smithsoniella earleae | reverse complement strand
GCAGCCGCGAGCTCCGGAGACCAGAGCGGAATCAGCGTCAACGGGATGAGTCGCCCCCTGGCCGAGCCTCCGCACCAGTCGTCGATCATCCAGTCGTTGTAGATCTGAAGACAGCGGAGCCCGAGCTCCTTGTCCTCTCGCTCGGCGAAGCCCTGACCGGCAAAGCGCGGGAAAATGTTCGGAAAGCAGATCGCGGCTTCGACGTGGTTCAGGGACATGTCTTCGAGCCGCGCGTCTCGATCGTACGTGCCGAGGCGCAGGTCTTCGTAGACCGCCGGGATGTTTCGTTGCTCGCTGCGCGGAATGCCGGCTGGCGCATGGAGCAAACCGGTCGGTGTCGCCAGGTCCTCGAAGAGCCACACGTCGCACCAGTCGCCATCTTCGACGTTCCGTTGAAACCCGTAGTGCCCGCCTGAGAACTCGAGCTTCACCTTCTCGCGAGAGACTCTCGGCCCTCGGTCGCGCATGCTCGGCGGGAGCTGCTCCTGCCAAAGCGTCTTGGGTTCCATGACGTGATCATCCACGGAGATGATCGCGGGCAGGTCCTGCTCCTCGGGTGTCACGCTGCTCATCGGCTCAACTCCTTACTCAGGTGGAAGCGGGACGTACGACCTGGCCTGGATAGCCGCAGCCATCCACGATCTCGCCGTCGATGACGACCGACACGCCGTTTACGATCGTCGCATGGATTCCCTCGGGCCTGCTCGACCAACGGCCCACCCCATTGGGAAAGTCGTGTACGAACTCCTTCTTCCCCGGACCGATCGTGTCCGGGTCGAAGATCATGATGTCCGCCGCGTAGCCGGGCAGCAGCATCCCGCGGCCGGTAAAGCCGAGAAGCGCGGCCGGCTGCTGTGTGAGCTGACGGATGGCCTCCTCGAGTTCCCACTTTCCCCATTCCCGGACCCAGTACCGCAGGAAGTAGGAGCTGAACTCGGCTCCGTCGTCGCGCCCGAGATGGGCACCCCCATCGGAGGTGCCGATGATCATGTTCGGGTGGAGAGAAGCGCCGAACGTACCTTCCTTCCAACTCTCCGTCTCCGTGCTCCAGAGAAACTCTACCGCCAGATCTTCAGACAAGGCGATGTCGACCATCAGGTCCATCGGTGCGACACCCCGCTCGGCCGCAATCTCTTGAAGCGATCGGCCGACGAGGCCCTGGTTCTCGGGCTTTGCCGGTGCGTACACCTGGAGCACATCGAAGTGCGGCGGCGGCACGGTCGAGCCCTTCGAAGGATCCGTGTTCGGATTCTCGACCGCATGGCGAATCGCGTTGCGATAGCTCTCGTCGCGAAGCATCGCCGTGCGCTCCTCGACGGTCCTGGCTTCCGAGAACAGCCGCGCGAAGGCCGGCACACCGTCGTAGAGACCCGTGCCATTCGCGATGCTGAACCGACGATTGAACGGCCGGGCCATCAACATCGAGTACACGCCGGCACCCTGGCTGCGCGCCCGCTCGAGGTAGGCGCGAGAATGCTCCCACGTCGCCGTGGGCGCATCGACCTTGTTCCTCGCTCCGAGTCCCTGAATGATGATGGGCAGGCGGCTGTCGAGTGCGAGGGCGATCAGGTATTCGCCGTCTTCGTCGTCGAGCCCCCCGATCGAGCTGTAGGGCAGATAGGAGATCGATCCGCGGTTGCTTCGACCCACCTCCCCCACGAGCGAGGCGAGTTCCTCCTTCGATGCCAGACGACTCGGCACGGGTCGATCGGCAGAATCGAGATGAGTCGGGGCGTGCGTCGAGGACAGACCGGCGGCGCCCGCGTTCATCGCCCCGCGGACCAGCGCACGCATGGACGCGATCTCGTCCGAGGTCGCTTCGCGCGATCCGGCGTCCTCACCCATGACCCATCGGCGGATGTTGCAATGGCCCACGTAGAACGCCGCGTTGATTCCAAGTGCGCCTTCTCGAGCGTTCAAGAACTCGGGAAAGCTCTCGAAGTCCCATGGGATGCCGGCGAGTGCACCGGGCGCCATGTCCTCCACCCGGGTGAAGATCTGCGAGAGGAAGGCTCGGTCTTCCTCCTTCACCGGAGCGATCGAGAATCCGCAGTTGCCGGCGAGGACCGTCGTCACGCCGTGGTAGCAGGACGAGGTGCCATAGGGTTCGAAGGTCAGCTGCGGATCGTAGTGCGTGTGCGGATCGATGATGCCTGGCGAGACGATGCGCCCCTCGGCATCGAGTACTTTCTTCGTATCGACCGAATCGAAGTGTCCGACACCCGCGACCTTGCCGTCGTGAATCGCGACATCGGCCCGGCGACGAGGAAGGCCCGTGCCGTCGACCACCAAGCCGTTCGCGATGAGCAAATCGTACTTCATCAGGCTTCCGCTCTCTCGCGTTCGGACCGTGCCTCACGCAAGTCAGATCGAACCTCGTGCGCACCCATCTCGGGCGCCTCGAAGATCGACGTGAGCAGTTCGAGAGCAAAGTCGATCTTCTCGACCTCCGCATCGGAGAGGCCCGACAGGACTCGCTCCGCGCTGTCGCTGTAGTCGACAAATGCCTTGCGCTCGATCGCCGCCCCCTTGGACGTGAGGCGGATACGCGCGCGGCGGCCATCTTCGAGGTCGTTCGTGCGCTGTACGAGTCCGCGACGCTCGAGACGATCGATCATCTTCGTGAGACCACCCGGCGTACAGCCGAGAGCGTTGTAGAGATCTTCGGGTTGGAGCTGGCGCGGACGCCCCGCACGCCGCAAGGCTCCGAGAATACTGTAGTCGCTCGGAGAAAGGCCGTGCGGCGCGAGAACGTCCTTCTGGAACGCGGGCACCAGATGCGACAAGCGCGAGAGCCGCAGCAGCGGACGGATGCGCTCGAAGCGGCGCTCCGGGTATTCCGTCTTCCAATATTTCGCGAGTTCCTGGAGGGACTTCATCCGACGTTCTCTCGTACTTCTCCGTCAGTATTCTAGTTTCCATGGAAAATATCAAGAAGAAGGTAGTCCCCCAATGTTTTCCGAGACTTTTCAGCGACACGCCCGCCGAATTCGCATTGGCAGGTCCGGGAAGGCCGTGCGCACGCGCGCCCAGTTGGGTAGCGCGGCTCCGCCCAGGGGATCGCTCTGAAAGCGTTCTCCCGCCGTCTCGATCTGCCGCGCGAAGCCATCGACGGCTCGTTCTTCGGAGTGGCGATCGTACTCGAGTCCGTTCACCAGCGCGTCGGCGTGATACTGCCGAATGATGTCCTGGGCGACGCGCAGGTAGGCCGTGCGCAAGGTCGACACACGCCCGGCGTCGATGACGGTGCCCCGACTCGCGAGTGTTTGGAACAGAGTACGCACGATGTCGGCGGCCATCTTCATCAGACCGTGCTCCGGGTCCTCCAGGGAGAGATCTTGGTGCTTGTGCTCGTAGCGAACACATAGATCGACCTGGCACACGCGTTTGACCGACGTGTTTCGGAACACCTCCGCAAGGGTTCCGACCTCCAGGCCCCAGTCGCTCGGGATCCGATTCGAACGCGCGAGCGCGGACGAGATCGCGAACTCACCGGAGAGCGGATACCGAAAGCTCTCCGCGAAAAGAAGGAATGGGTCACGCCCGAGGATCGCAATCAGGCTCTGCAGGAGAGGGGACACGAAGAGCCGTGCCGCCCGGCCGTACATCCGATCCGTAGAGCGCTGGTAGAAGCCCTTCGCAAACTCGAAATCCAGACTCGGATGCGCCAGCGGCAAACAGAGACGAGCGAGGAGGATGCGGTCGTAATCCACGATGTCACAGTCGTGCACGACGAAAGCCTCGAGAGCCGGATCCGCCAACAGGTGACCGAAGGCCGTCCAGACCGACCGGCCCTTCCCCGGAGCATCCAGCAAGAACCCGGATGCGGTGAGCTCGTGATAGAGCTCCTGCATCGCCGGGCCATCGGTCCACAGCACGTCCGCCTTGGCCCCCAGACACGCGACGAGATCACGCGCATCTCGATGGTCTTGCTCCTCGGGCGCATCTCCGAGCACGACGCAGATCTGGTCGATGTAGTCGACGCCCCGCAGCTCCTCGACGATGCGGGAGAACGGCGCGGCTCTCAGATCCTCCGCCGTGACGGGCAGAACCAAGCCGAGGCGGCACTCGCGCGTCGCCTCGGTCAGAAGAGTCTCGAGCCAGTCGCGACCCGCACCCCCCAGATCGTGGAGCGTCGTCACGGGACCACTTTGGTGGAAGTCCGACATCTGGCTTCGACCATACGCGAGGCGATCGCTCCCCGCCGCTCCCGGCCTGGAGTGCCTGTGGGCGACGCCTCTTTGCTTACGGCGCCCGGTACTCTAACTTCTTGAAGAGATGAACAGTTGGGCGATCAAGCTGAACAAGGAGTACTTCAAGTTCTCCTGCGCACACTTCCTGATCTTCCCCGACGGGTCGAAGGAGCGCCTACACGGACACAACTACCAGGTGACCGCCGAGATCGAGGGGGACCTGACCGCGCAGGGCTTGGTCATCGACTTCCTCGACGCGAAGCCGGTCGTCCGCGAACTTTGCGACTCTCTCGACGAACACTGGCTCGTACCTGCACAGCATCCGGAGCTCGCGGTCGAGGATCTCGGCGATGGACACAGCAGCATCGTGTATCGCGATTGCCGCTACCTCGTGCCGACCGACGAGATTCTGCTCCTCCCCATCAACAACACGTCGGTCGAGAACCTTGCGACCTGGTTCGGCGAAACACTCCACGAACGAATCCTCGAGCGATTCGGGGCGACACAAGTCCGACGCCTACGCCTCGAGATCTCCGAGACGAGTGGCCAGAGCGGCGTGTTCGAGTACAGAGCCGATGACCGTCGCTAGCTCGCGGTCCGACCCGAGCCCATACGCAAGACGCCGCGCGCCCAGGCTCCTCGGAGTGGTGAACCTCTCGCCCGAGTCGATGGTGCGAGATTCGATCGTACGCAGTCCCGGCGAGGCGCTCGAACGAGCGCGAGCGCTTCAGGCCGACGGCGTCGACATCATCGACCTCGGCGGCAGATCGATCACACCGGACGCCCCTCAGATCGACGACGACGAGGAGCAACGACGTCTCGCACCGACCGCGCTGCGCCTACGCGAGGAAGGCGTCCCCTTCTCGATCGACACGTGGTCCGCGGCGACGGCGTTGGCCGCACTCGGCTGGGGTGCCGACGTGATCAACTTCACGGGCCAAGAGGCATCGCCCGAGCTCCTCGAGACGACCGCGCGCGCCGGCGCGGCGCTGATCCTGACGTACATGCCTCACGGCAACGCCTACGAGATGCGTTCGCGACCCCATGTGGCACCGCCGGCCGACCTGGTCGGCGAGATTCTGTCGGCGCTCGAGCCCAGGGTCGAAACCGCGCGCGCCGCCGGCGTCCGTGAGATCATCGTGGATCCCAACCTCGGGATCATTCATCCCGAGACCGACGACTTCGAGAAGATCCATCTCCAACTCGAGATCCTGTGGCAAGCGGATCGACTCCGCTCGCTCGGATGTCCCCTGATGTTCTACGCCGCACGAAAGCCCGAGAGGCTCGCGCGCATCATGATGGCTTCGGCCGTGCTCCATGCGGAGCCCGACTACGTGCGGACGCACGAGCCCCGCATTCTGCGAGAGCTCCTGCGCGCCGCCCGGGGCCCCGAAAGATGAACGCACTCGAGGGGCGCCGCGCATTGGTGACGGGAGCCGCGCGGCGTACGGGCCGCGCCCTCGCACTCGCGCTGGCGAGGGCCGGAGCCGACGTGGCGGTCCACTATCGGTCGAGTGCCACCGAAGCGCAGGAGGTCGCAGGCCAGATTCGAGGGGCCGGTCGTTGCGCGATCGCGGTGCAAGCCGACCTCGCCGATGCCGAGCAAGCCATGCGGGCCGCGAACGAGGCGGCCGATGCGCTCGGCCCCATCGACATTCTCGTGAACAACGTCGGGGCCATCGTCTGGAAGACCCTCGACGAAATCTCTCCCGAGGACTGGAGAACGTGCCTCGACGGCACCGTAACAGCCACCTGGCACGCGTGTCGGGCCGTCACTCGGGGAATGCGGGAACGGGGGTTCGGACGCATCGTGAACATTCTCGACGCCGATGCAGACTCGCTCTCACCAGTCGTGTTGGCGACGCCCTACAAGATCGGGAAGACGGGCGCGCTCGTCCTCACGAAATCACTGGCCAAGAACGAGGGGCCCTACGGCATCACCGTCAATGCGATCTCGCCGGGCGTCCTCGAGGACTCGGAGAGAGACGTGCCGCTCGAGCGAATCCCCGCGGGCCGCACGGGTACCTACGGGGATCTCGCGAGCGCCCTGCTCTTCCTGGTGAGCGACGAGGCGGCGTACCTGACCGGCACGAATCTCAAAGTATCCGGCGGCTATCTGATCTAGACGACGCGCGCTCGGCTCGACCGCACGCGCACGCAAGGGGCGGCGTCCTCCGGAGCGTCAGGAGAGCCAGCTGCGAAGAGTCCGGGCGACCTCGGGATCGTTCAGCATTCCCAGGTGCCCGCGCCCCGCGATCACACGCACCCGGTTCCCCGGAAATGCGAGGCGCTTCTCCGCATCGGGATGCCAACCCGTTGCGCTCTCGGGTTGGACGAGCCCGTCGCTGAGAAGGTGGTCGATGGAGGGGAAGGCGTTCTCCGACAGCGTCGCGGCGATCGCGTAGTGCTCGCACTCGGCCCGCAGGGGTACGACACGACGATGATCCTCCGGGTCCTCGTGCTCGTCGTGATACTGCCAGTCCTCGTCGAGGATATTGCCATGTCGAAGGTCGGTGATCCCGTCGCTCCGCATGCGACCGAGCGCAGCCAGCGGTGCCGTGTACGGGCTCAGACCCACCAGCTGTTGGAGCTTGAACCCGCCGCGCTCGAGCGCGGCACCGTGATGCGGCGAGCCGACGTAGACGACTCGGTCCACCCGACGGACCCACTCACTCCCTCTCTCCTCGGCCGCTCCCATCGCAGCTCGCGTGACCAAACCGCCCATGCTGAAGCCCACGATCGTGATCGACTCGACGGGCACCGGCCATTGTCGAACGACACGGTCGAGGGCGGCGTCGAAGTCCCACCCGTTGAACGAAATGTGTCGGCCCGAGTTGTACCGAAGGTACAGCGGAAAATAGCCGAAGGCGTCGCCAAGCATCTGGCCGTGATCGTGGCCTTCCCACGACCAGTGGCGGTCGTTCATGCAGAGCCCGTGGGCCAGGACCAGGATCCGACCGGTCGGAGCGAACCCGGGATCCGCGCGGGCCTCGTCGAAGGTCAGCGGCTCTTCCTCTCCCCGAAAAACGCGAAACCCGAGAGGAATCGCCAACGGATTTCGGCTGCGCTCGAGATGATCGCCGCAGACTCCGTTCAACAAGGAGACCGCAGCTTCCCTCTGCTCACCGGGCGGGAAGTAGTCGTCGAGGTGTTCCGACAACGGTGTCAGTGCGAGCTCCGAAACCTCGCGGACTCCGCCGTTGAACCGTCGGATGGCCTCGTGGACGAGGCCAGCGATCCCGGGCGCCGGGCCCTCCGGAACTGCGCCGAAGGGAAACTGCACGGTCGAGATGTTTCGATACATCCCCTCGGCGATGCCGGTCAGTTGCTCGACCGCATCAAAGACGAGGTGCGCGCCTCCACGAATCGTCTGTCCGGTCCGCATGTCTGTTCACCGTAACACGGCGGCGGGAGTCTAGTAGAAGTAGAACAGCACGAACGTGACGGCTGCGGTAAGAAGCCCGGCGAGAAGCCGATCGTCGAAAAAGCGACGCGATCCCTGCGGAAGTACCGGCGAGTCTCGCCAAACGTACGCAGAGAAGAGCACGAGGGTGAGGAGCGCGCCCAGCCCCCCCGCCGTCACCGGAGAGAGCCCGCCTCTCACCACGGCGACCGCCAGCGCGGCGTTCACCACCAGATAGAGCCCGCTCCACCGCACGAGGCGCAGAAGGTGTGACCCGCTCGTGCCCGTGACTGCCGTAAACAGATACGCGCTCGCCGCGGCATTGCGCGGTTCCGTGCGACTCACCGCAGCGTGGACACCGATGCACGCCAGCACGGTCAAGAAGGTCCGGTGCAGGAAGTTGAGCTCCCGACCGAAGAACGGAACCGCCTCCGCGCCGTGGACGCACCACGCATAGAGCCACTCGAAGGAGAAACCCAAGACCGGCGCCGCCACGATCGAGACCACCGCGCCGCGTGCGGTCGCTCGGGCCGAGAACATCCCCATGAAGAAGCTCACCATGAGCCCCGGCGTGAGGTACGAGATCTGGCGTGAGAGTCGGAGGAAGAAATTGCCGCTCGACTTCGGGTCGTAGGTGGTCGCCGCGAGGAGAGCAGCGCCGGACACGAGAACGACCACGACCCAGCGACCCAGCCGAACGAGGTCGGCGTCCGCCGCCTCCGGTCGCCAATGCTTGCGATAGATGTCGTAGGCAAACAGCGCGGCTGCCGAGTTCAGCATCGAATCGATGGTCGAGAGGATCGCGCCCAGCAATCCGGCCGCGATCAGTCCCATCAGCCCGAAACGAGCGGGGATGACGAGACTCATCAACACCGGGAACGCCTCGTCCGGTGCGACCACGGTCTCCGCCATCGGCGCCTCGACGAGGTGCGCCGCCGCGACACCGCCTGCGATCGAAAAGAACGGGACGAAGAGCTTCAGGAACCCGCCGACGAGGATTCCCACCCGGGCGTGCTGCTGCGTCTTCGCGGCGAGAGTGCGCTGCACGATGTACTGATTCGTTCCCCAGAAGGAGAGATGCAGAGCCATCAGTCCGGTGAACACACCGGTCCACGGGAGCGAAGGGTGACTCGCCGGAAGGTAGAGGTGCATCCGCTGCTCGGCCCGAGGAAGCACCGCGTCCGTTTCCAGGAGTCCGGCGAAACCACCAATCTCCGGCTGCGCGAATGTCGCAAGCGCCACGATCACGCCCGACGCGAGCAGCAACGCCGACTGGATGACGTCCGTCCAAACGACCGCGCGAAGGCCACCGACGATCGTGTAGACACCCGAAATCGCGGCGAGCGCCACTACCCCGCCCACGTAGCCGAGATCGAGGGGACTCCCCCGCAGAAGGAGCGCCATCGAGCGGGACCCGACGTAGAACAGCGCCGTCATCTGCGCCCCGATCAGAAGCAGCGTCGTGCCGGAGTAGAGCAGACTCGCGCGCTCGTCGTACCGGCGCGCGAGGTACTCCGAGAGCGTGTGCACGCGGAGTCCGGCGAAGACGGGAAGCAGCAAGTACGCGAGCGCGAGCAAGGCGAAGACCGCACCCAACTCGAAGTGGCTCTGGGCGAACCCGATCGAGAAGCCCACGCCGAGCATTCCGACGAGATGATTGGCAGAGACGTTCGTTCCAAAGACCGACCCCGCGACGCCCCACCACGGCATGGAGCGACTCGCCAGGTAGTACTCCTCCGACGTTTGCTCGCGGCCCCCCGCGAGGAGTCCGATCCCCATCACCGCGGCGAGGCACGCCAAGAAGACGACGAGATCTAGACCCGCCAGCACGTGGCCCCTCTTCTCACCCTACAGGTCGAATCCATGCGCCCGTGCATCTCGAAGAAAGCGGTCGTGCCGACGCGCGTCGTACGGAACGGAGACCAGCCCGGCACGGCTCCCGGCATGGACGTTCTCCGCCCGGTCGTCGACGTACAGCGTTTCGGCGGGACGAAGATCCAGCTCCGCGATCGCGGCGCGGTAGAACGCCGCGTCCGGCTTGGCGCATCGACTGCGGTACGAGTAGGCGCCGCCCGCAAAGCAGTGGAAGACCTCAAAGTTGCGAAAGAGCGAGTCCAGATGGAGATCGCTCGTGTTCGACAGCAGGAGGAGACGGTAGCGCTCGCGGGCCCTTCCGATCGTCTCCCACATCGGCAGGTTCGGCGAGAAGATGTCCTCCCACGTCCTCTTGAACTGCTCGGCGCTCTCGCGGTACTCGAGCTTCGCGATCGCCGCGCCGACGAACATGGGGCCGTCGATCTCGCCGATCTCCAGCTTCGCCTTCAACTCCCGCAGCAGATCGAGTGGGTCGCCCTCCGCCGCGCTCGACTCGGCGAGGCGCCGCCGCGCGGGCGCGAAATCGAAGTGCATGATCACGTTTCCGATGTCGAGGAGAAGGGTCTTCATCTCAGCACGTGCGCAAGTGAGAATCGCTGGGGTAGCATGTGCTAACCAACCGCGATGCTCAAACTGTGCACCCTGATCTGCGCCATGCTCTCGTGCGCGCTTCTGATCTACCCGGAAGAGGCCCGGGCCGACGAAGCGCCGACCGGAGACGTCCTCCTCGACACCACACCCGACTTTCACCTGGACAACGGAGTGGATCTCCGGTCATTCGGAGACACCGGAACGCGGAACCTGTTGATCCCGAGGCGCGGGCGCGGCGGTCGGTTCGGCCCAAGACAAACCAAGAGATACTGCCGCCTGAAGGCGAATCCCGCGCAGGTTCAATGGGTCGTCAACGACTTGGACAGCGGCGAGATCCTGTCGCAAAGCCCCGGTGCCGACCGGATCTTCTTCGGGGCTTCGAGCTCGAAGATTTTCGTTGCCGCGGCTCTACTCGA
>JAULKQ010010422.1:0-12506 GCA_032356285.1 Smithsoniella earleae | reverse complement strand
GAGGCACGTCCTCCCACCCCCCTGCCACCTCAACGAGCGTACTTGCCATCACGAGATCACAGTATTGCAGATTCCGCATGAAGAACATGTGGCAGCGTTTTACGACCATGCCGACCCCTCCACACGGCGGCAGCAGTTCGCCAACCACGTCTTTTCTATCCCCACCAACGCTATTAGCGGCCTGCCCGCTTTCGATCACCCAATGGCCGACGAGCTGCCGAAGCTTGCGAAGCAGCAGTGCTTAGAGCACGGACGCAAGAAACAGGTGGGCCTGTGGTTTTCAACAGAACAACCAGAAACAGCAAGCGTGTGTGTGCCGGTTAGTAGAACTTCCGAGGCTGTAGCTCGCTGTGTGTTCAGGGAGCATGGCTTCGGTTTGCGAGACCTCCACCGAGTGCGGCTGCCTTGGAGGCGGGTATTCGGCAGGGCAGGAGGGAGCAAGCGGGGTCACAGCCTGACACGCTGGCAATGGTTGCTAACACTGGTGCACTGGTGCCGAAGGCCCCGCCGATCGGCGCAGGTGGGGCCGCTTCCTCCCAGCTGATGTCCCCCGGCAGCCTCCTTTGCACCCCGGACCTCTCTGGCCCTGGCACAGCGCCATCCCCCTGCACGATCGGCGAGGAGGCCCGCCCCCAGTCCGGCAGCCCCCTGGCGTACGCCGACCGGCCCGGCAGCCAGCCCTGCTCCCTGGTCACTCCCACTGCACTGCAAGGTGTCCACACTGCTCACGGTATGGCTTCACGCCGCAGCCAAGGATACAGCCCAGTAAGGAAGTACAGAGTTATAGCACGCGCAATATATACAATTGATAGGTAGACTGTGGGCTGATGCAGACCCGGAGAGCGACAGCGATAACGAGGCGCCCCCGTCCCCAAAGTACGACGAGACGACGTGCTTCTTCAAGCAGAGGAGGTCGTCCGGGCGGCGGGCACGTGGGAGGGTGGGGGGGGGCGGACCCCCGGACGCCGTATCCGCCCTCCCCACCATACCAGAATCTGGGCCCCTGCTGGCCACGCCCACCCGCCTTCAGACGACGTCGCCGTCACGCATGCCGTCCCTGTCGCTCCTCACCCCCGGCCTCCCCCTCACTAACTTGCACGCCGCCAAGTCTGCCAGCCAGTTGAGCTTGCCGCACTTGCGACGCAGCGGCGGCGCCGTCGCGGCGTCGCCGCCGTGCTTCCGTACCGCTGTCCCCGGCAAAGGCCACGAGCTCTCCGCCCTCTCCGTTGAAGTCCTGGGAGACACCCGCGGCAAACTCACGCCGGACCCCCGCCACGACCCCCTTCTGGCTGTGGCGCTAGTGGCCTGGTACGACCACGAGGACGTCCATGACCAGCAGTTTGAAGCACAGGTATGTCCTCATAAGACTCCACCCTCCTCCCCCCTCCTTGCGGTAGACTGGGATTTTCACTGTCAGGTAGGGAATACACTCATAATGAAATCGAAGCACCGTCTTCCCATGATTGCTCGGCACAGTCAAGCAGTTACTGGCAATGCAAGCACATTGAATGCTGAGAAAGAAAGACTGGAAGCTAGAATTTACTCTACAGATTCAATTGACTTATCAAGGTGAAGTCGAACTCAGTTTATCCCCATGTAGACAAAACAGATACGAGAAAGAGTAGGTACCACTAGATGTTGGTAGATTTAGAGCTGGTTTGTTGAAGCAGTTGGGGGCAGCCTGTGACACAAATCTGAGGTGAGAGGAAAAGTTTACACAAGCTGAATTGCCAGGAAGAATGGACACCAGTTGTGCTGGTATTTGTAAGTGTGTGTAGTGCAGGTGCTGGTAGTTGACGAGGAGATGCAGGATGCGGCTGGCAACCAGCCCTGGGCGTTCACCCCACCCTCCCCTGCCCAGGTGACCACCTACGCCACAGAAGCGGATCTTATCGACGCCGTCGTATCTGCAATTGGGGCCCTGGACCCCGACCTAATGACGGGCTTTGACGTCATGAGCTGGTCGCTCGGCTACCTAAACACTCGCGCCATCTCCCTGGGCTATGCCGTACCTTTCATACGCCTCATCGGCCGCACCCCTGACCACCCAGGCGTGCTCCCCCCTCCCCCCCCATTCATCTGCTGTATCGGAGCCGTAAGCCGACGCCACCTGTGGACACGCCTTGCAGGCATCAAGGAGATGTACAACGACGAGTACGGAGAGAGCACAGCGCACAACCTGCACTGCAGCGGGCGCATCGTCCTGAACATATGGCGCGCCATGAAGACCGAGCTCAAGCTCAACATCTACAACTTCGAGTCCTGCGCTGCCGCCATACTTCGCACCCGCGTCCCAGACATCCCGCACTACGTCCTCGCAGGTACGGTTTCCCCCTGTAGCCACCCGTAGCCGCCGCGCGCGTCACGCGTGCGTCCCAGTGCCGCAAGTGCCCCGGCGCTGTGCAGCGTGGTTCCGGAGCCCCAAGTCGCGGTGGCGGGCGCTGCGGCATGTCCACACCTGCGCGCGGCTGAACGTCGCCATGCTCGAGGAGCTGGACCTCGTGAACCGCACCGCTGAGCTCGCCAAAACGTTCGGCATCGACTTCTACAGTGTCATCAGCCGCGGCAGCCAGTACCGAGTGGAGTCCATGCTGGCCCGGTTGGCACACACACAGAACTTCCTCCTGGTGTGCACCCTTCCCTGCAACAACTGCTCAGCTGTTTTGAAGCAGAGCGGCTTTCTGTGAACCAGATGAACCGCGCGTTGGTGCAGATTTCGCCAACGAAAGAGCAGGTGGGTGGTCAGCCTGCTATGGAAGCCCTGCCTCTGGTCATGGAGCCTGAGAGCTGCTTCTACCATGACCCTGTCCTTGTGCTAGACTTCCAGAGCCTGTACCCCTCCATAGTGATCGCCTACAATCTCTGCTACTCCACCTGTGTCGGCAGGCCGACTCATTGCTCCCCAGACGCCACTCATCCCATCCGCCTGGGCGTCTCCACGTGCCCCCGGCCCCTCCGGTGTAATGCGGTTCAATCATAAATTTGAAATCTACAGTTAACTATGCTCGCACTTTCCAAATATCTATTTTCTTTGTGCGTATGCTGAGCCGATTCGCATGCGCTTCACGCAGGCTGCGGGTGCCTGTGGAGTCCCTCGTATCAGCGCTGGACGGGGTCATCGTCGCGGCGAACGGGCTTGGCTTCGTGTCCCCGAGGGTGCGGCCGGGGGTCCTGCCACGCCTTCTAAAAGAGATCCTAGAGACACGAGTCATGGTGAAGGGCGCGCTGGGGCGGGCCAAGGGAGACAGAGTGCTCAAGCGATGCCTGAACGCCCGCCAGTTCGCGCTCAAGCTGATCGCCAACGTAACTTACGGCTACACTGCGGCAGGTGCGCGCTGGTGCCACCTGTAGCCATCCGTGCGCGCTGGCTCCACCTGTATCCATCCAAACTTGCCGCAGGATTTTCGGGGCGCATGCCGATGTCGGAACTTGCCGATGCCATTGTTGCGACAGGCCGTGCTACCTTGGAGGCCACAATCCGGTATATCAACGCCCACGAGAGGTGGCAGGCGCGGGGTGTTTATGGGGACACGGATAGCGTGTTTGTTCGGCTTCCTGGCCGAAGCCGGGAGCAGGCATTCGCCATCGGCAGGGAAATCGCCAGGGACGTCACGTCGCAGCACCCGTCGCCCGTCAAGCTCAAGTTTGAAAAGGTAGGCGGTCGTGCCTGTTGGTTGGTCACCGCTTCGAGTGTTGCAGCCCGCTTGTGTGCAGGTGTACTTGGGGAGCATACTGCAGACGAAGAAGCGGTACGTCGGGAACATGGTGGAGAGTTTGGATGACGCACAGCCGGTGCTGGATACGAAAGGGATAGAGCTTGTGCGGCGGGACTCGTGCCCGGCAGTTGCCAAGATTCTGGAGCGCTCGCTCACCACGCTGTTCAACTCCCGGAGCCTCACCGCCGTCCGGGAGTTCTGCCAGCGTCAGTTCAGCCGCATTTTGGCTCACCGGGTGTCGGTCCAGGACTTCATGTTCGCGCGGGAAGTGCGGCTGGGGTCGTACCACGTGGCCACGGTGCCCCCCGCCGCCCTGGTGGCTGCGAAACGCATGGCGGAAGACCCGCGGCTGGAGCCTGCCGTCGGCGAGCGGGTGTGCCCCCTCTGCCACCCCCCAGCGGAGTGGCGTCCGGATGCAGCGAAGCAAATGCCCTTGAATGTTTCTTTCTAGTGGCTCGCTGTTGTTATACTTGACTTTTCAACACGCCCCCGCAAACATGAATCCGCCTTTTTGCCGAGATCATTCGTTGTCGTGATTGGCGGTCGCCGTGGCGTAGGTGCGATTCGTGGTGGTGCACGGCGAGCCCAAGGCGCGGCTGGTGGACTGTGTGGTTGATCCGCACCTGCTGCTGGCCTCCGGGGGTCGCCTCCAGCTGCACGGTCACTACTACATCACAAAACAGATTCTGCCGGCCTTGGACCGCCTGTTCTCACTGCTGGGGGTGGACGTCCACGAGTGGTATGCGGGCATGCCCCACCCGCAGAGGCTGCTGCCGCACAAGAGGCCGCTGTCAATGCTCGCATCTAGTGCGCCCCTAGCCACTCAGGCTGGAGCTTGTGGGCTATGCTAGCAGTGGAATCTGGCCACCAATGTTGTAGAGAATTGATTGTTGCTCACACCATGCAGAGGCACTCGAAGAACTCCAGATGGTTGGCGGAGCAGTCTCTGTAACCACAATCGACCAATTCTATGCGTCGCGGCATTGCATTGTGTGCGATGCTTACACTCCCGCTAAAGACCCGATTTGCACTAGCTGCCAGGATGCTCCACAGGCTACGGTTGCAACACTGCAGGTGTGCTGGGAAAGTAAGTTGATACTAGATGACAAAATGCCCATGTTTGCGGATGGTTCATGGGGATGTACTGTTCAGGCCAGGGTTGCTCGACTTGAGAATCATCAGGCGAAGTTGGTACGCATTTGCTGTCACTGTGGTGGCGGTGGTGGATTACCTGGAGTAGAAGTGGACATTGAGGACACTCACATTGTGTGCCACTCGCTAGAGTGTGGAGTGCACTTTGAACGTGTTAAAACTCGGATTGAACTGAAGAACATGCACGCACTGACGCAACGTTCGCTGGAGCTGTTGTGATGTTGCTTTGCTTTGGATACATGGTTACTTGGTTTACAATGACGTGCGTTAGCTGTAGTGTACTCGATCAATATCTGTACATGGTATGTATACACATGACGGAAAATATGTAAACTGGTGTACAAGACGGTGTTAGTTTACTCTGAGCGATTAGCGAAAGGCTGGAAAGACTTCTCGCGGACGTCAATCCCAACCATGGCGTCGCCCAGGCCTGCCGACACTTCCGCCAAGATCTTGGGCTGCTTGTAGTGAGTTGTTGCCTGAACTATTGCACGAGCACGAGCTGAAGGGTTCCTAGACTTGAAGATACCCGAGCCAACGAACACCCCGTCAACTCCCAACTGCATCATCAGTGCCGCATCGGCCGGAGTTGACACTCCACCAGCTGCAAAGTTAACTACTGGTAAACGTCCAAGAGTTTTCACTTGGCGCACAAGCTCGATGGGCGCCCGAATCTCCTTGGCGTACACGTACAATTCATCCTCGTCCATTGACTGAAGTTGCCTGCACGTGCAGCTTCTTTTGCAATTGGGTGTAGACGTTGATTTGTGGTTGTACTTCTGCGTGTGAGGTACGGGGGACCTCAACAATACGCGGTTGTTGGTGTTTGATTGACCAAAAAAAGCAATGTTGGCGTTCCAGCGATGCACGGCCTCCATCCAGTGATTCTGAACGAGTTCGTTTTGAAGAATTGAATTCCTTGTTTTTAACGAACAAACTTACCTTATTCCGCCCTGAACGGCGCGGCAGTGTCGAACTGCTTCCACAACATTCCCAGTACCTGCTTCTCCCTTGGTACGGATCATGGACGCTCCTTCTGCGATGCGCCTGAGAGCTTCCCCGATATCTCGACAGCCACAAACGAAAGGAATCTTAAACTTGTGCTTATTTACGTGGTGCACTTCATCGGCCGGGGTCAGGACCTGCAGGTGCCACGTCATTGGACAACCAACATCGTCATCAATGTAGTATACGAACTCCAAGTTTGTAGCTATCGGGTCGTGTAAGATTTACACATTTCATTTGAAAGCGTGAAAATTTCGAGCCAATCCAAGGATAACTGGTCCATACCTCCGATTCGTCTATGTAATCAATGTCCAACGCTTCCAGTATCTGGGCTTCGACGAAGTGTCCCACGCGACACTTGGCCATCACTGGAATCGTAACAGCTTCTTTGATTGCCTTCACCATTGCAGGGTCTGACATGCGAGCTACGCCACCGTCCCTGTACCGGCAAGGGCACGAGTGAGTCTGAGTGAGGGTATTGCTGTGTTCAAGTAACGTTGGGACCGTGGATTAGAATTATGAATTTTCTCAGCATGAGTGAGTCCGGTGACACGCAGAAAAGCTCCGCAACACTTCAATAAGGAAATCAGAATAGGTGACACGTGTTGTTGGGAAGTCGGACACTGATTTTGTAGAATCCAAAGTCTCCATCGCGCGAGCGACCGTTAAAGTTTCCTAAACTGTCTTTGCCATGTTTCTGTGGTGTAGGTTAGGAGCAAGTGGATACCTGCGAATATCAGCAGGTACACGCTCCAACGCCATGACGGCGCAAGCGCCAGCCTCTTCCGCAATGCGCGCTTCCTCTACGTTAGTTACGTCCATGATGACTCCACCTTTCAACATTTGTGCCAAACCGACCTTAACGGCATGAGTTGCCTCCTGTTTTTCTGCCATCTAGGGAGTTACTGACTAACTGAATCTGAACAAGGCGTTGCGGAATCACGGTATTTGCGCGATACTTTTCCGGTTTCAATCGTGGTGCACCCAATTGAGTATACCGTGTTAGCGGTTTGCCATGGTGCGCGAGAAACGTTTTATGCAAGGTCTCAGAACGCAATAATGATTCCGCATCCTTTCATGTCCACAAATTTTAATTCACATGCACACATCCCCTGTGTCGGGTGAAAATGCATGTGCTAGATTGCGGGGTAGGAACTCGCTGCAAAACGCGGGGTTTCGTAAAGTAGGAGCTTGCTCGAAAACTGCTGGTACCGTACTTACCTCTGAAGCAGTAGCTAGCGTGATTCTGACGACCAGGGAAGCTATCGTATGGATGAGGCTCTTTTTGTTTTTCAACACCCAGGAAGTCATGTTTCGAGTGAAGAGATGAACGAGGCGTCGCGAATTTCAATGGCCATGTCTGATGATGATATACCTTTACATGAGATGGAGCGCTTATTCGCTCAGAGCGGAAAACCCGCTGCGACGGCGATTCGTATTGGTTCGAATTCACTCCCTCTTGGATATCACTGTGACATAAGACTTTGCCCGATTGAAAATTTTAAGTAATTTAGTTACTGCTTACAGGCAAGAAGAAGTACGACGCGAAGTCGCTAAATGAAAACGCAACTGCCAAAGACGAGGCAAACGTACCACATCATGTCATCGGTGATATTGTGGAAAAGCGTACATTTAAGGCTCGCAGTAAGACAGATATTTCTGAAAAGGTTAGGAATCCGGGTACAGAACAAGGCTTCCCTCAGGCTCAGCATCGTCAGAGATCCAAGTTCTCGTTGGCAAAACAGCGGTCCCCAGCTGTACGCTCGTCAAGTGCTCAGGAGATCTCTAACTCTGCCCAGTCATCAATAAACATTTTGCCTCAGCTGCCAGAGAGAAGTGCAAACTTTGCGATTCCAAGTGATGAAAGTGCGTCAGTGGTTGAAATTCGCAAGCAAAACGACGCCTTTGTTGGACAACTCTCACCATATGAGGTATTCAAGTCCGCTCCATTCAATTACTTTAAGTTTTATTTTGATTCGAGGCTTTGCTGGCAGTAATGCGGACATATGCGCATTCGAAACGCCATTTGCAGATTCAAAAACTCCAAGAAGAGATACGAAACTCTCTAAAGCCAGAAGTAATCGAGAAACTCAAGAATAAAAGATCTCCGCCTAATCAAGCGTCGAAGAAGCCGTCTCGTCCGACTACAGAAGCAAAGCAACATAAGCAGCAACCTTCACATCCTTTGCATCGCAAAGCCCGTACAGAACAGTCCAAAAATCATCCACTAGCTCCCCAGCTCGAATCTCAAACTGGCAGAGTGACAAATACTGCTGTCGCTACACTTCCCAGTTTAGTTCGAACTCGATTTTCGTTAGATGGCCAACCCATTGGATGGGTGAGCGATGAGGAGGTAGTCAGAGGAACTTCAGTTTCTGAAGTTGCTCAAAGAGATCCTCTGCGCCGAGACGAAGGATCTGTTCCAGATGGCTACACAGTCGAAGAGGCAGTTCTGCTTCTTTCGAGTTCACACCCACATTCCCAACGAGCAGGTGAGAACTACTCGAAATCATTGTGTTGATAATTTCATACTGTATTCCGTCCTGTAGCTGCGCCAATCCGTGCCGTGATACAGAATCACGGAAGTGGAACAGGCAGCAGGAGAGAACCGACTTAAGCCACGTACAGCTAAAACACTGAAGTAAATCTGGGATGGAGAATAACATGGCACCATGCAGGAGCGCGTGTTTTAACCGCACTGGCGCGCAGGTCCAGGCCTAGCCTCGAACTGGTCGAAAGCTGCAGGCCCAGTGCAGCTAACGCGACCTTTACACCCCGTGAAGGAGAAAAACCGGTACCATGGTCACAGATGTGGTCCCATCTGCACCACGAAACAGTCGTTGCACTGCCGCTCATGCAGCTGTTGCAGCGGTCATCTACCCAAGACCAGACAATCCGAGCAGAAGCACTCTCGTGCTTAGCGGCATTAATAGAGACACCTGACGAAGTGAATGTGCTGTTAGAGTTCTCTTGGACAAATCCATCGCTGGGTGCGCTACCGAGTTTGAAAGTCGTTCATGGCGTCTGAGGCAACGTGCCAGATGGGCGGGTTGAACGTGCAAAAATCTGTTGCTGCAAGGCAGCAATTAAAACAACTTGGAAAGCATGGCAAGAGAAGGGTATCTTCATCGAGACATGCAGGATGGCCGATGACATGCACAGCAGCGTTGAGGCGACGAACGCCAGCATCACCGTGGCATCTGGCCGCTGAGCCAGTCCTACCATCGCAGGACGACGGCGACCTGTCACCACTAACCGTGCTGGAGAACGACGCAGTGCTAGGCATGATGCTGCTTGGCTTGATGCCAACACTATGCCAGGACCTCCAGCTTGCCGGAACCCAGCACCACGCCCTCCGGATCCTACACGCTGTTGTTCTGAACGGCCCAGAAGCTGCACTATCCATCGCTTGTTGCGCTCCACTAGTCTCGTGTTTGAGATACCTAGTCCTGGATTGCCGGGCCCCCAAACCGCACCAAAGTTGCCCCCTCAGCGGCCCAGGGACATGCACGCAAGCCCTCACCCTCGTCCGCCTCATTTGCGCCTCATCCGCACCTGCAGCAGCCAAAGCCGAACAAGCAGGCCTGCTCGACGGCCCCAGGATGATGCTCATGGCGTCGGGGCAGAATTTCAGTCACGGAAAGCCGGAACAAACTGCCGCAACTGTAGCTCACCTGTCAGAATGCCTGCGAATCTGGCGTGCCTGCGCGCTTTCAGGAGTGGTCATGCTCAAACTGGACGACGCCATGCCGTGCGTGCTGCAGTTGTTAGAGTGGAGTCTGGAGCAGCTTCGAGCCACGGCCCCCCTAGCCCAGGCCAACACAGCTGCAGCCCCGCCCCCTGGAAGCCCTGTGGACAGCGGTGTCGATCTCTACACCCCCAGCGACGCCGTACGGCTGCAAATGTCTGCGGCGCTCGCCGAGAGAGACCACAAACAGCCCCACCTGACAGCTTCTGCCTCCCTGCCGCCCCCGGCTGTGCCAGAACACTGGCTTGCAGCCACTGCATCACAGGACGCCGCGTTGCTTGTTGTCACACTCTGCCAGGCATCCATGCCGCCAGTGTCAGTGTTCCCGCCTCTTGCTGCCCCACCTGCTCCACAATCCACCAGTCACGTCTCAGCAGGGTGTGTGCAACAGCTGCTACCTGTACTCCTGCACCTCATGCACGCCGCAGACCACCCAACTCGTGCCACACCACAGCGATGTCCCCACTCGCTCAGGCACCCCTCATTCCATGTGCCATTCGACGTCGTACTTTGCAGCTTACAGGTGTGCCCACCTACCAATCCAGCAATTTTCAGGTTGTGCATCAAGGTGAACGGACTGTATGCACAACGCTATGTGCAGGTGGCCTGCATGGCAGTGGTGGAATCCACAGTGACCCGCCGCAGCCCCACAAACCTTCCAATAGCTCCGGATCGCAACTCGCTGCTTCACGAAGTCCTGCAGATGCGCATGGTGTCATTGGACGTCGCCCCAGCAGCCACTTCACCCCTGCCCCCGCTACACCGCTACATGCACGACGCCATCAACACCATGCGGCAGTCCCTGGCTGCTTCCCTCCACTTGCGCGCGCAGCCTCGAAGGCATGGCATGCCTGCAGCCCACATCCAGCACAGTTTGCTTGCGAGCGCCGTCAAAGCCGGAGATGCGCTGGAACCGTGTGGGTCAACCGGGTTGATGCAGAGCAGCACTGGGACTTCCTTCGGCCCCTGGGCCGCTGCTCGCACCCATGCTACTCATATTCTGGCAGCAGGCTTCATCTACTGCCTGCAGACGTACTCGGCGCTGTTCGGCGGAGTCCCTGGAGATGCTCCCAGCCTGGTGGAGGGCCTGCTCCTCGTACCGTCGCTGACAGCATCACTCAGTCTCACCCAGCAGGCACTACACCTCCTCTTCTCCCCCTCCCTTGTTGAAGTACGCCCCTAACTAGTTAGCGAGTCACGAGAGCGCCGCAGATGTAGCAGACAAGAAGTGAACTCGCTGTCAACAATTGCAGAGTGTTATTAGCGGGCTCCGGGGCTACAGTGCAGAGCAGATTGCTGGAGTCCTGTTGCCAGCGTACTGTACAGCGTGGACTGGATCCTCCCCGTTCTCTGTGCTGGGTCCCTGCAAATGGGGAGACACTAGAGAGGCGGGAGTGGTAAAGATGCAGCAGATGTGGATGGAGGATACCGGCGGCGGGTGCCACAGGCTGCCTGCCCCACCAGACTGGTTCATGCTTGCTTACTCACTGCCAGCAAAAGAGAAGTCGGACGACCAGGAGCGTGCTGCCGTCGTCGGGGTGGTGCTGCTGTGGCTACTGGGGGTTCTTCCGAGCAGGGCATCCCGAGTTGCCCAATCTGGTGGGCGCGGGCCACTTGGCCATGCTTGGCATCCTGCCACTGTGCGTGCCTCATGGGCGATTTCACACGAGTAGAATCTTGAGAGATTTGGATTCACAGCTAGCATGATCAGCGGGCAGCTGCTAAGACCCTGCGGTGTGGCTGCAGGCGGTGCTGAGCTGCATGCGAGTGGCGTTCATGACGAATGATAGTGCATTGGCTCAGAGAGACGCCCACACTGGCATGATGCCGCACCTGTTAGCTGACACTGGGATCACCCATGTCATGCCGGACCTGCTGCAGACTCTGGCTGGAAGCGAGCTCCCCGACCTGTGTGCCCTGCAACATTCACCAAGCACACTGTCGGTGCACATTCTGAACTCGCTGAACCGCAGCATGTGCAACCAGGCTGCAGAAATTGGCACAGAAGCCAGTGTTGGGTTCTCTGGCTGCCCGGTCAGTGAGTTTGCAGCCGATTTTGCAGCACAGTATGCAACGACGAGCATGGGCAGCGTGCAATTTGGGAAGGCTGTTGCGCTGCTCCTCCGCAGTGACATTGGCTGTTGCTATGACGTCTGGTGTATCCTGTTTAAAGCAAACATCCTCCACTGCCTCCCGCCTCTGTCTCAGGTTGTTGGTAGCCTCTGCCTGTATGTGCCAGAGACAATTTCTTCTGTTGTATCGGCGCTTTCGCAGCGAGGTGCTGGTGGAGGTGAAGTTACCACTAGTGCTAGTTCTGTACTGTGGGATGACCAGTGGAGCGTCCAGATGCTGCAACGCAGCTTGCAGGGCTCAGAGTGTTCGTTGGCGGGGATTCTGTGGGGATGCTGGGTGATACACGCTGTTCTTACTTGCGATGGTGCATCCCAATGGAATCTGAAATGCCTGCAAGACCGTCTTGAGCTTGAAGGGGGAGTGCCCACTTGCTCTGCAGTCATTTCTGCATCTGTTGGTGCAATTGCTGGGCATTTGAAGCGGTCGCCGCATGATGTAATGAAGGCCCTGGTGGTGAAAGCTGAACCCGTTTGGCGCCTCCCAGGCTTCACTGTTCCTGCCGGTGGAGCTTGATTGCATCTGGAAGATTGCTGCAACAACGTGTTAGAGCGGAGTATTAGGTCAGTACAGTGTAAGTGATGAGGTATTAGAGCGGAAGTGTAATACGATTGGAATTCAACGCACTGTTTGTTGGCGTTGTTGAACTACGTAACACATCACCGAGGCGCTGCATACGTATGCTGGTGATGTTGCGCACTGTTGTAGTGGAGTGTCAGAGTTTGGTACGAAGTATACCCAAAAACCGATTGTTT